>JAOEGS010014327.1:0-20669 GCA_025447755.1 Corythornis vintsioides
TATTTTTATATATATATAATATCTCTATAATATAGGTATAGATTTACACAGAGAGATAAAGAGAGAATGTGTGTTACTAAAGGAAAGATAATAATCTTTTCTGGATTATGCAATGGAAACAATAGAAACATATTTTACACTGAGTCTGAAAAAATATCTTCTTTCAGTTATTAATGTCTCAGCTATCTGTTTTCTTTGAATGAATGTCTAAACTGGGCAGAACCATGGAAAATTCAAAGTGCTATCATAAACCATCCTGTGCAAAAATAGTTCAGATTATACACAGGTGGAAGACTTGACTACTGTGTAATGGTTCACACCCATTTTACAGCATACATTTTGCAATTATTTTATTTTCAAAAGCTTATATTTTGTTTACTGCTCACTCCTTTACCATGCCTTCTATGAAAGGAATTTCCCTTTGGTTTCAGGTGCTGATCCTCACAGACAGACTTAAAGTAGTTCAGATTTTAACACACACTGACAGTTTTGCATGAGACAA
The DNA here is from genome assembly GCA_025447755.1 of Corythornis vintsioides. Classification (NCBI taxonomy): domain Eukaryota; kingdom Metazoa; phylum Chordata; class Aves; order Coraciiformes; family Alcedinidae; genus Corythornis; species Corythornis vintsioides. The sequence continues at coordinate 503 of JAOEGS010014327.1, forward strand.
TGGAAGTTTCTTTGCCACTGGTAATGTCCTCCCTGTCAATAAACCATCTGGGGGAAAACCAGAGGTCTCTAGTTCTAGAACTTGTATGATCTTAGAAACCATTACTTAGAAAAAAATAGAACAAAACAAACTTTTAAAACATGAGTCACGCTGCTCTTAGCAGTTACATTCCAGAAACTGTCCATGTATCTAAAAAATGTGACTGAACTGTGAGTGACGTATACTATGGTCATGATCTCAGAGACAGAAAATTCATTTACACTTTTACTTAGCATTCATCCTGTCCATTTTCAATCTCTAAATTAAAATGATATTTTTAAAAATAAATTTTAGACTGAGTTGTTGATTCTACTTTAGCACCTGTACTATGAACAAAGAAGCTTTCAACCTGGTAGTTGTAATAAATTTGTAAGTGAACACCATATAATGCAAATAAATCTGGTAGCATTTTTATTAGGCTTATTTGCTCTATGTCAGTTCTGGCTAGTCCAAGATAAGTTTTACTGACGTATGAAAATATGGAAAAGACTGTGTCATAGTTTGCATTGTAAAGTCTATTTTCATGAGTTTATAGCAAATTTATGGTCAGGTTATAATTCTGTATACAAATTACACTGCAGTTATTTGTTTTCCTAAATATAATAAAACAGGTCAAGTGATGGCATTATTCTAAAACATCATAAATGAAGTATTTAAAATTTTCAAGGTAGTATGCATTTGTACCATTTTAAATTGCACAAAATTTTCTACAGGACACAAACATTAATTTCATTTGATTAAGTATTTGTATTTATTCAATCAGGATGTCAGAGTGCTCTATTGTGTGGGATGCATGGTCCCTTTCCTTCAAACTTAGTCAGAAAGCTATAGACCATCTCCACAACATGTCCTATTGCTTGATGAGAACTGTCCAAAAGGTAACAAAAGTCACAGTTTAAAAAGAAACCTATGTAAAAACTGAAAAACCAAAGGGGAAAACACCACTTAGAGACTTACCTCTTATGCTCATGAAATAGATCAAAGTTAACATTAGTGTCCATTTGTAGCAAAGTAATCTCCTCTAGGAGATCCCCAGCATAAAGGTAATTTATGTTGCAGAGGCCATGTCTACCTTCCTGGGGGCCATGTGCACAGACTGCCCAGTCTTTACCATGGTTGTATAATTTTGGAAACTATGTTAGCACAAGGCTGGGCACGAGCTGACACATACACAGGCTCTTAAATACAGGTTGTTCACTTCTGGCTGTCCTACAGCTTGGGCCAAACAGATGCCTGACAGCCTCCAGCTGCTCATGTAGATGTCATCTATGTGAATAAATACATTTCAATAAAGAAGGGGGAAAAGAAGGAGAACACACTCTTTGCAGCAAAATGTAGCTGTAGCAAATAAATTTGCTTTGATTGGCAGACCCCCATTTCAAAATAGCTGCCTAGCCAGGTCAACAGTCTGTCCCATAAAAATTTGCAAACCAGTCTAAGCCCAGAAGCCTCAAGGGAGCCAACACTACCGCAGTAAGGTGATGCCACCAAAAATCTGCTATTAAAACCATGAAATATTGCATGCTGCCTGTTTTTGCCATTCTTAGGTAAATAGATTAGTATGCTTTTAACAACCCTGTCTCTCCTGTCTTCCAAAAAGCTACATCCCGGAATACATAAGGTTTAATGTTTGAGCTAGGTGCACTCATTCTGGACTTTCATCTCAGTCTCCCCCTGAATAAAAAAAAAATATTCTTTTTGGTGTTCATTTTATTTTCACATATTCTTTTGACAGCATCTAGCTTTGCAGATAATGACTGTTTTGTAGTGCTCCATGCTCCTAAATATCATCTAGAAAAGACATGCCATTGACAGCATTGGCCAAACCGAAAAGCAAACTTCAAAGTCTACACAAGAAGATTGGAAGGGTGGTGCAGTACAGGGTAGGGAAGGGTAGGGAAGGCAGGGCAAGACAAGACAGGGCAAGGCTAGGCAGATCAAGGAATACTCTATTATTTAATGTTAGCTACATTAGATATGTATTTCAAACATAATCATGATATAACTTCTACCTTCCATTTGTTGTAAAACATAGATGAAATTCATTTTTATTTAAAAAAATAACTGGCATATTTATGGATATGAATCTGACTTATTTAAGTGTCTAATAATTGTACCGCTAACTTGAATGCATAGCGTTATTTCTTATGTACTCACTGCTTTTCAATTACAAGTGTAAACATGATCTGTAAAGCTGTTCTGAGGGCACTTTAGGATGTTATGTCACATTATTGATTATAAATTTGTGCAAAAGTTATATTGCAAGAGTAACAATGTCAGGAAACAGTAGTAATGTACGCCTAATACAATCCAGACTTTATTCTAGGGAACTGCTTTTTCTTTTGGAGACTAGTCTTTCCCCACAAAAAAACCAAACCAAACCAAACCAAAAACCAAAAAAAAACCCCACGAAGTGGTCTAACCACAAGGCAGTTCTCAAGGAAGTTGTAACACATGGAGTTCATATATCTTGGAAGAAAGAAGCATGTAATTCCACAACCCTGTGTATTCCATCTAGATAATTTAGCTCTCCATCTGATGATCAAGGAATGACATAATAAATCACTAAGATGGTTGTTTGTTTTGTAGCTAGTTCATTTCTGAGGTATTATTTATAGATATTTGAATAAAATAATTATTTTACTGAAATTGGATTTTAAGCCACTCCCCAACTATTTCATTACATTCCTCTGTTCCTTGATGTGGGATAATTGTTTTTTCTTTATCTTCCATGCATTAAGACCACTCTTAATCTAAGGGCATACAAAGAGGTGACTCATTTGGATTAATTAAAAGAGACAATCTTATTTTGCTTATAATATAGACTCTTGCCACAACTAGCATTCAATTGCAATGGGACGTCAAATCTTTATCTATATAGTTAGATTAAAAGAAGTTTTAAGATTAAGAATAACAATGCCAAGAACTGGGACCTATCCATTTCCAAACACTTGTTTAAGTAATGCTCCACTAGAGCAGGAGCTCAGAGCACCCAGATGGTGCACAGGAAAAAGTGACCCTTGGAAATCTGTTAGCACAAGCATCATTGCATGTCCCACCACTCCCAGATCCAGAGTATTCACAACAAAGAACAAGAGTTTGATCCATTACCTAATGTGCCAAGTATTTTTAGGCCACAGCAGAGCACTGGAGCACAATCTAAACTGAGAAATTAACATCTACTTGCATGTAAATATTGCAGACAAGGTGAGTCTAGATTGGAATAGTAAATCACAAGTTTTGCCGCATTGTCCAAGTGCTGGCAGAAGTGGAAACTGTGAAGCAAAGAATGCAAAATTCCAGTGTCACATCATCCAACAGGAAACCATAAGAAACTAGCTACTTGATATATGTCAAAAGTGTATTTGGTTCTTCCACCGATTTCATCAACATTCAATAAATACACAGTGACATCCTTAAACTTCACGATTCATGGTACTTGGCTTATATTTGGTTTCCATAAATTTATGGACTATTCATCTTTCCTATGCTGCCATTCCCTTGACAAAAAGCATTAAATGTTAAAGAATCACAGCTGCACCTCCTGTCATTTGTCTTTTCCCTGTGTGTGTTTGAAAGCAGCTTACTCCCCCATGTTTCCCCATTGCCCAGCCTCTCAGATAACACACAGTTCCTAAAAACATGAACCTTTACCTAAATAAAGAGAAAAAGTTAAAAGGGGTGGGCTGGACTGGATGAATCTGATTACTTCTACTATACAGGTCTTTATCACATGCTGAATGTAATCACTAAGAATATTACACATATCAGAAAACTAAAAGTATTAAGCAACACAAAAGATTCCCAGGAAGATCATTGAAAAGATGTATCACAAACATAGGTCTGTTGACAAGTTTAATCTTGCCAATTACCTCTGAAACACATAATTTTTTTGAAAGAAAATAAAAAGGAAGACAGGAGCTATTCTGTCATGACAGGTACAAACCTTCACTGAAGACAAGGTGATTTTGCATGTACTGAAGTCATAATGAAATTTTTGTTGACTTGAATGGGAACAAGATTTCACCAGCAAATGTTCAGAAATCTGAAGGAGGATTTTGTTTTGGTTTTGTTTTAAATCAAGACATTTAAGTTTCTTACATTCTCCATAATAAATAAAAACAAGTCATGATGCTAATCGGGTTTGTCATTGTAAAATGCAATGATTATTGGAATCCACAATGGTTTGGTTTTGATTCTGTTTGGTTTCTTTCTCTAGACAGCAGAGGCTCAACTGCAGCAGTAATGGGTGCAGGCAGCTCACTCACGAGATGAGGACCTGGAAAACAGGAATATCACAAAAAATATTTTGAGTATTCTAAATATGACAGATATGACAGAAAATTACTTTTTAGTTCTGTTTTATAATTCACTTAACAGCATTAAGCTTGTTCTCTTAAAATAGCGTTAGTCTTATTTCAGAATAATGTCAGACAACAAGGATCTTACAGAGAAGTTAAACCTAGCACTACCACAACCCCAAAACACTGGTTTTTTTTAACAATCAAATCATATCTGTTGAACAAATAAATGGTACTTGACATGGCAGGGAAGTGGACTTACAATTCCAAGGAAAATACTAAGCTTTTTCATAACTTTTTCCTTCCCAGTGTATAGTAGCCAAAAGCTTTATATTGCAGGTGGACTGCCATGGACCTGGGAAGCTTTGCAGCCCTAATTGCTCTAAGAAGCCCCATAGCAAAAAGAAATGGCATATATTAAGTGAGCTGAAAGAAGCCAAAAAGGTTGGGGAGATCAGGCCTCTCAAGACATCTATGTTCTTGGCTCAGAAATATCCCTCCAGGTGGTCTGATGATGATCCTGTAGCTTGGAGAGAAGGCTCTGCTAAGGAGCCAGGGAGTGAGATTTTCATCCATCAGACATGTCTGCATTCCTGCAAACAGCTTCAGCAAATCAGTTATTTTCCAGCAAAGCAATATTCCATTAAAACAACTGCAGTCAGTTTGAATGCTCTCTTCATGCTATAATACAAAAGCATATACATACTAAGTGTCCTGCCTCTCTGCAACTCTTTCTCCTGCCTTCCTATTATCCTTCCTGACTTTAAAACCATAATAAAATGGAGTCAAGTTTATATTCTGTTTATTCTGCTTTTAGTTCTTCAGTGTTTCTTTCACTGTGCTGTTTAATCCAGTGTTTTGCCCAAACAAATTCTGTAAACTTAGAATTTTGGTCATGGTCTAGTAAAACTCTCAGTTTCAGTATCCCTGTAGTATTTACTTTACACTCACTGTACTGTATAAAAAAACCTGCTGTATTAAGTAGACTTGTGAGCTAAGCTAGCATTCAAGAGACCATGTTCATTCTTTGTACTGACAGTGGCCTTGCATGCACCTTGGATACTGGACATCAAGAACTTTGTGATTTATGGATGAGAGTATATAATCCATTTTTTTACTGGATTAAAAGAAATAGATTAATTTTTTTTTTTTAATTATTATTTTGTAATAACCACATTATTGGTTTTCATCCTCAACTTCATGAAACTATGGCAGTGTTTAAATTTCTCCTATGAAAGCTATTTATCAATGTTAAATCTATTGCGGGCTGAACAAAATTGCTTTCCAGCCCTCACAATCTCTATGGGAAAATTGTCAAGATTTCAGAATAGAAAAATGTTAAAAAACTCAAACAGAAGAAGGAACAATAGTGTTAAAAAACTCTGAACAGAAGAAGGAATAATAGTGTGTTAATTAATGGGAAGCTTAATTCAATCTCAGGTAGTTTACCAATTTAGAGGAGATCGTTTAATTCTTGTATCTTAGAAATTGCATTCCTTTTTAAATCAGACAACCATGCACCTAAAATCCTGTAAAATCACTTATGAAAGAAAATCCACTCACTGACCACATTCTTTTAGATATTTCACGCGTGAAGAATGCAATGTTTCATACCAAATTTACTTAATCAGAGACAGCTGATGTTACATAGGATTTCTGATTTAGCAAAGTGATGCAAAATATACCGAAAACACAAAACAGTTCAAGCACAATGCTAGTATGATTCCTATTACCAGTCTCTATAATATGCTCACTATCAAAACCCTGGACATCCTCAACAGCTGGAAAATAATGTGTGGGTTTTAAGTCAGCTCAAGCCCATCCCTCTCTTCAGAATTCTTTTGCTAGTTGTCTCTTTTTAAAACTCTCTATTGAGCTGAGCCCTGTATTCACTCCCCCCATGATGGTCTGGCTAACTCAGAGAGCCATGCACATGCTTTTAATGAACTCAGAGAGCTTGATCCACTCAACTGTTGATAGCTGTTATCTAAACTAAAGACCACTCTCCAGTCCTGTTTTGTGTTCAGATAAAGTCAGCTTCTTTGCAACAACTGTGGTCAGTCACACCTTGCATTAGACCCTGAGCTCCACAAGCAACATCGTCCTTGCCCATCTTGTCTGAGCCTTCTTTAAGTGGTTTATTGGCCATCAGTAAGGTGGCTTAAAAGCATTTTTTGATTATTATTTCAGTTGCTAGAGCTGACAAAATGCAGCAGTAGCAGACAGTTCTTTCTTTGCTCCAGCTACAAGTCAGTTTGTAGTAGGAGGAAGCAATTCAGCAGGCCAGGCAGGCTTCGACATCTGCCTAACCCACCTTACTGAACTACCACTGTAGAGAGGAGTGATTTTGACTAATCAGACCTATCTTCATTGTGTGTAGGGCTAATTCTGCATCCTTGACAAAGAGCTAGTGTAAGGCCCCTGGGCTTCTAAGACTCTATAGGACATAAAAGAACTCTTGGGTGGAGTTTTTGACAAAATATTCATAATCTCCAAGTGCAGGGAAGCTGTTCTTCCATGCAGTCTCCAAACAAGCTGATACAAGAGAAGCCTGCTGGGGTTGGCTCAGTTTATCTACAGTGAGCCCAAAAAGACAGATGCCAATATTCCACCCTATAGCTGGATTCTGCAGCTTATCTCATTAACTATTTACAGTGTAGATGGTATGCTTGAAGAAGCTGGATTCTCTTCCCTTTCTTTAGGGGAAAACATGTTCACTTGAGCATTTTGAGGCTGCAATTTGCCCTTAGTGCAAACCTGTTATGAAGTAATTATACTATTAATTTTTAGAAAAAAACTCTAGTGACCACTTATGGTTTTTATGGCATTTTTTAGCTAAAGGTGATGCTATCATTCCACATCACAATGTTATGATTTCCATTTGTTAGTCAAGATATTTTAAATCTTTAAAATATCTGAAAGCATGAGTAAAACTCTCAGGACGCATCTGTAAGTTCAAAAAGCCATACTGAAATCAAGCTAGTAATAAATGCTCCTTGACTGATATCTTAGATGCCAAATTGTATTCTGGAAGCACTTTTTATAACCAAATTCTGAACTCTGAAATAGAGGTTTATAACGGAAACAATTACAAAAGCAAGGCCAAATCCCTGCATCTGGATTCAATGGGAGCACCATAAGGCTTGGATGTTCTACATGTAAATCTGTACAAACAAATGTTAAAAAACCTCAGAAGAGTAGATGTAGTAGAGGTAACAATTCTTTATAGAAGAAAACAAGAGAAAGTGGTAGTAATAAGCATGAAACATGAAAAAAATTATCTACACTTTCTGCAGAAAAAAAAACCAAACAGGTTTTATTTTTCAGTACTTATTTCTAAATGCAGTTATATTGCACTTTCAACTGAAGTCTACATCTGTGCTGGTAAATTTAATCTCACTTCTATATATGACCTCTAATTATTGGGCTATATTGTAAACTATGTCAGCCTATTAAAGCAGCCATACACTTTATATGCTTCTCCTGTACCAGCAGGAAGACAAATCAAACATGAGGACTTTCCAAGAAGGACCCCTAGATTGGCAGCAAACAGAAGCACAGAATTTGTTCTTCAATTTGAAATGTTGTTCTTCAGTATGAAATGAACACAGTGGCTGCGAAGGCTAAAAGTGAGGAATATTTCATAATTTGCCATGCCAAATAATACAGTGCTAACTACAGTCACCCCAATGAAGTGAGGGAGATTCATGTGGAGAATGTTTACTACATGCTGCTACAGATCCTTCTTGCATTCTTTTTTTTTTTTTTTTTAATACCTTAATAAACTTAAATTCTTGGCTAAGTAAGGAAAACAAATCAAGTAAAGTTTTCATCGCTTCTTTTCAGCTTTTATTTTGAAAAGAGGGAAATATTTTTCTTTTTGTTTATAGTTCTTTAGCTCACATTATAGAAAAGAAAATCACACAGAATCACACAGAAAGTTAGGGGTTGGAAGGGACCTAGAAGATCATCTAGTCCAACCCCCCTGCCTGAGCAGGATCACCTAGACCAAGTCACCCAGGAACAGATCCAGGTGGTCTTTGAATGTCTCCAGAGCAGGAGACTCCACAACCTCCCTGGGCAGCCTGTTCCAGAGCTCTGTCATCCTCACTGTGAAAAAGTTTTTCCTTGTGTTGACCCTAAACCTCTTGTACTCCAACTTGTACCCATTGCCTCTTGTCCTGTCTTTGGATGACATTGAGAAGAGTCTGGCTCCATCCTCCCTACACTCACCCTTAACATATTTATAGACACTGATGAGGTACCCCCTCAGTCTCCTCCAAGCTAAAGAGCCCCAGCTCTCTCAGCCTCTCCCCATAAGGGAGATACTCCACTCCCTTAATCACCTTGGTAGCCCTGCACTGGACTCTCTCCAGTAAATCTCTGTCTTTTCTGAATGGGGGTGTCCAAAACTGGACACAGTACTCGAGGTGGGGTCTCACCACTGCAGAGTAGAGGGGGAGGAGAACCTCTCTTGACCTGCTGGCCACACTTCTCCTAATGCATCCCAGGATGCCATTAGCCTTCTTGGCCGCAAGGGCGGTGTATCTGCCCACCCCCATGAGGTGGGACATGCCTCCAAGCCTCTCCCTCCACCACTCCCCCACCCTCCAACTGGTTATGAGAAGACTGGCTGTCTTCCAGAAGGGCCTTTTATCTGTTTTTCAGTGGCACCTGAGGAATAGAAGCAGGCAAGGGGGAGTGCTCTCCTTCTACCATGCCCATGAACTTGCCTCCACTCACCTCCTTTACTTGGAGCTCTGTTATTTGTATGAGAGAGGCAAGGCACAGGGACCCCTGATCCTGGGATTTACCTGTCTGCAGAGTGGAGCTCAGAGAATGGCTCCAGCAGTCAATCTCAGTTTTACTCTCCCTGATACTCCTGAGTCCTTTCACTTCAGCTTGAAGCCTCAAAACCTCATCTCAAGCTGGGCTGCTTGGATGAGCAGATAATCTACCTGTTCACACTGCACACAGCCATGGGAGTTACCCTCTGAGGTCAGCAACAGGCTGTGGCAGTCTCTGCAGTCTGTCATCTGCACCCCCACATGCTTTTGAATAACATCTGCCTGAATTCCCACATTGACTTTGAATGAAGACAGAATCATGGTCTTCTTTTGTCGAGTGGATACCATAATGACCAGTCAGCAGCAAGTTTAACTAGATGAGCATGTTTTGGGGTGGTTTTTTTTGTTGTTTTTTTTTTTTTAACCCCCTTTGTCATGCGACAGCAATGCAGGCAGGGAGGAGGCTGCTTCCCCTCTGCAGAGAGTAGATAGCTAAATCTCCACGCCAACAATGGTTACACCCCCTGAAAACAATTAACCCTCTCAGCCATACCTGACCGGACCCTAGGATGGATGCCGGTGCTGTAGGCTAGCCCCTAGATTGGAAAAGTCTGTACCCTGTTAGGTAAATAGAAAAAGAGAAAAAAAAAACAAAACCTAATGCAAATCTCCAAAAAATATGGTTCTGTTACACTTCACTTCATAGATGTGGAAGTAGCTTAGAAAATGCTCAGTTGGCATTATTTATAGTTTATTTATAGTTTTCATATTACTACTCCCAGGTTATTAACAGTCTGATAGAAGTATCCTATGCAGTTGAAAGAAAAACTTCCTCTTCACATAATTTCACTGGGAAAACAGAATTTAAATGAGAGGAAAAAAGGAGATAAAGGCATATAATCAAAGGAAACTAAACCTACTTCTTACAGTGGTGTCATTTACATCTGCAGAAGATTCCTTCATTCATCCTTTTCATCACAGTACATCTTTAAATACCTTCACTTGTTCATACTTCCAGGTGCCACAGCATTTACTGCCCTTTTGCTTTGGCATTTAGAGCACAAAGGTAAAGCAAGACTCTCAAGGTAACAAGAAGAATAACTTGGCCCCAAGTCTTCATCCAGATCACCCCTCAGATAAGCCAAGTACATATGGGCTGCAATGGTTTAGAAGCAACCAAAAAATCCTGTGTAGCTGTGGCAGTGTATTTATCACTTGTTTGTCCTGTGCTCAAAGGTCTCCGGATACGAATCAGTCTGGAGGTACATGATGGGCAGAAGTGTTAGCGCAGCGTTATGCTCAAGCAAACAAACTCTGCAGAAAGGCAGACATGGGATCAAGCTAACACAGCTACACAATCCCCGTCTGGAGCTACCCTGCAGCCACAGCCAGTGGGCTCCAGTCACCTACCAGACATGCCCAAAGGCACTGGAATCAAGGACAGTTGTGTGACATCTTTGTTTGCACTGGCACAAGGAATGGTTCTGTTTTGCTGATGAGAGCTGAGGGCCCATCAAGGCTAAGGCCATAACATGAACTAACTCCCTGACTTCCCTTGTTTTGCAGGTTTTCTGCATATCTCAGTGAGTCTTGGCATATCACTGTTTTCCCGCCCACACTGCTGAGCCTCATTTTTCTTAATTTCTTCTAAATCGGTATTTATTCCTGTTAGTTTGTGATATAACTTGTCAGGCACTACAGTACAAACACGTGAAATGTCAAAAGCAAATAAAGGAAAGACCAACACTGACACCAGAATCAGCATGCTCTCCCAATACAAGTACTCAGCACCTGAAGACAAGTAGGGAACAAGTCATGACAGTGCATGGGTATTATTTCTGTAATTGAACAGTTTGTTTTTATGCATCATAAAATTGAATACAGTGCATCAACTTTTCTAGAACTCCTCATTTTTTTTCTGCTGTAAATTAAACAAGGTCCTAATTCATTTGCAGAAATTTATTCACAGTTTTCTGCCAAATGGTAAAATCAAGAGTTAATTTATTACCAGTTCTAACAGAAGATATTTGAAAACTACTGCTATTTCACATGTATACCTCTCACTGCATTTCAGTCCTCTGGGCTCCATCCTTCTTTAGGAGATAGCTGACAAAGCCAGCTTGTCCATCAGGTATATTCATCAATTGGACTGCGAGGGTCTATTCTTGTCTTTAATGATCCACAGCAAGTAAAGGAATTTAGCTTCAGCTTCAAGAAGTCTGTTCTGTTTAATAAACAGAAGCTCACTGCTCTCCCTTCATCCTCCATGGGAGGCTGCTTGACAAGGGAAGCTGAGAGAAAAGCCCAGCTCATCACTGTGAGAAGGACAACACTGGACAGAACTAACAAAGGAGGTGTCTTTGGAGACTAAAAGTTTAATGCCACATGAATCTATCCTTTAAGCATGGACCATGGGATAGTGCAGTACATTTTATTATGTCAGAAAGCAGAAGCTTGGGTACAAAGAAGAGTAGATAAGCAATGGAAAAAAAAGCCCCAAACAGGAAGAAAGACCTAAAGGCATGGAGGAGGGTGCAGAGAAGAACACTTGTTGAGTGCAGCAATATACTGGCACTGCAAGGAGTAGAAAAAATACTTGTCCTGAGAGTTAAGAAAGATGAGTCAGTGAACCATGGTGTCATAAGGGGAAAGAGATGTAAACCTTTTTATACAAGCAAAACCACATGGATGTATAGGCACCATCTTCCTACTTTGACACTCTGAATCACACATTTTAGACAGTACAAATCATTAAAGACGAGAGCATTCAGGAAGAAATAGCATTTAGCACTCAACTCAGGCAAAAAGCCTTGAAAAATCTTCTGAATCTGTCTTTTTTTTTTTTTTTTTTCATATGGTTATACTGATTTATACCAGTCTATAAGACTCTCCTTATATTTGCTTGTTATCCACAACCCTAATTTACTCTGGTGCTTAGATTTCAGTCTATGAAAGCCTGATGATTTTTACTAATTTACAGTTATTATTTACATTATGTATAATTTACAGTTAACATGCTCCCATTCTGTATCAGTTGTGGGGTTTTAACAGTACACTATGCTGTAAAACACAATACTTATCTGATAAGATTTGTAAGACTATGACTTAAGTAAATGCCCATTATTCTAAGACCTAGATTATATTGAAGTCTTAAATCTCAACAATACTGTAAACAATAGTTTTACATACTTATCCTCAGATATTTAAAATGTGTTTTTTTTTAACAGAGAAGTTAATCTTCAAAACACCCAGAACCTCATCCCATTTCAGCCCCCCTCCAAATGTTCAGACCTATGTCTGCAGGCTATCATTGCATGATGGTTTAGATGTGCTTCTTACCAACTACTATTGCATAGCTTGCTAACCTTTGCTTGCTTCAGCTCTTGAGTTGGACTCCTTGATACAAATTGACAAAAATATTTAGGCAAGATAACTGATTTGGCAACTTATTCCTGAGAGAGCAGCAGTGATACATTTACCAAGACTCTATTTTGATGTTGGCTCTTGCCAAAAGGGAAGGCAACTTCTAAGGCTGTGAGCTAACTAACCACAAGGTTAGCAGTAGTTTGCAAGTTACCGTCAGAACACTGATGGTCTAAACCGTCAAGGCATTTCAGTTAGTGAAGGGCAGTGAAAATGAGAAAGACAGCTCTCTCTAATAATACTTTTTCTCAAACTGTCATCTTTGATTTTCCTTTCACTGCTTCTCAGTCTTGTCAAAAAGTAGGCTGTTCTGTTGCTGCCATCACCCTCCTACAACACACATGTTTTTGTTCATGTGAACAGCCTTTTACCTTGTGGCTATCTTTCAGGAACGGCTCTATCAGAAACTCACTTGGTGCTCCCTACAGTCCCCTGGTATTCTGTTTTGTGTCCCTTGTTCCTTTGAGCCATTTTCCTTTGTAAACACTGTGTAAGCAGCAGGTACCAGTTGAAATGGCACCTATCAATGACATGGATGATTACCTTCCCAACTCCTTTGATCTGTCTGTCCCTAGACATTGCAGAACAATTTTTAATGAACATAACTAGAGTTTATAAAGAGGTCTTTCAACCATTTACTACAAAAACTACCAGACAGCATCACTTGATTGACATCAAATAAATCATATTGCTATACAGCCTGTGTCATCTAGACACCAGTAAATTGAAATCTTATTGAAATATAACTGAAACCTCAAACTACAAAAATGCTGTCACTACAGGGCTGTCCAGGCCTACGTAGCATCTACAAGTTTCCCATAATGGGCAACCTTTTACTGCTAACTCCCAAATTCTATCTGCTATGCATCAGCTAAAAAAAAAAAAAAAAAGAAAAAAAAAAAAAAAAAAAAGAAAGTCCTGTCTTTTTTCTAAATACTTTTCATTCCCATAATTTTCTAATTGGATTTAAAGGAATTTTAAAGGAATTCCATACAAACAAACAAACAAACAAACAAACAAACAAACAAAAACCTTTGCAGCAAATTAAATATATGATGGAGCTGGATGTGCTTTTCTGTCCAAGTACGTGGTTTTAGCTTGTGAACTGTTGATGTATTTACTGTTAATACACAGCTGATAAAACAATATGAGCTGGTATTGACATTTGCTTGTCTGAAAAATGATTTACAATTAAGATAGTGAACATCATGTTAGTGATGCTATTTTAAAACGTCACTGTAATGTTTTATTCTCATATTTATTAATAATATAGTTTTAAAACTTCCTTTCAAACTTTAAAACTTTTTGAATGAAATCTCTTCTCAAATTTCAAATTTATGTAAAGAAAAATATACTATATAGACCAAGCAATCTGGGCTTCTGTATCTTTTTTTTTTTTTTTTTCCAGTTCTAATTGTGCAGATTCCTACTTCTGCTTGGTCCTACTATGTGACTGACTTAAATTTCATTAATTTTCAGAATGAAGATACCGTTATCTACATAAAGTGTAAAGGGATAGCACAGTTAAGTGAGCTATAACTGTAACTTTCTCTAAATACTGGAGTATTTAAACATCTCCCAGTAACAGAGAAACTATGTACTTAGTAGTAATATTTCTGTAGTTACAAGCTATGATGGGGAGATATTTGAGAAAACTGATGTTTACCCAAAGGTAGTAGGATCCCAATTAGAAACTAAGAATGAAAATGCTATTATTTTAACTACAAGGAGTGGAAAGTAACATTTTAGGAGATGCTTAAATTAATTCACCCTATAATAATACTAAAAGTGATAGTAATTCACTCTTCACACACCGATTCAATTTTGAAGAATTATGTGAGGAAAGCATTAATTGAATTAGGAATTAAATCAATTCATTAAAAAAAATATATATTTTTTCTTTTTCCAGATTTTCAGTCCTGCATTAGGCCACCTTCAGAAGCTTTTCTATATTTACTTTGTGAAACTTCTTCAATAACTGACTTGCATTTGGGCAAAATAATTTATTCCTACTGTCATTATAGGCTATCAGGTTCTGTGGTGATTAAATGTTGCCTTGAAAGAGCTATAAGACAACTGACTACTCTTGTCTTCAATCAGACTTTAGTGATGACACTTTCTTGCTGGTTAAGTTTAAACTGTCTCTACACACTAATTTTACTAAGCTTGGTCAGGGGGTCAGATGATACTCGAATAAACACCAAATAATTGCACACTGGGTGTGGTGAATATGTTCTTTGTGGTTCAGAAGAACTCAAAGAGGTTTGATCTTTGGGGTAATTCAAAACTAAATGACTTTTTTTTTTTTAAGTACAGGGTTTGGCTGGGACAATTTTCTTCAGAGTAGCTGGTATGGGGCTATGTTTTGTATCAGTACTGAAAATAGTGTTGATAACAAAGGGATATTTCAATTATTGCTGAGCAGTGCTTACAGAGTGTATGTTTCTGCCTCTCACCCTACCCCACCGGTGAGTTGGCTTCGGGGGCACAAGAAGTTGGGAGGGAACACATACAGGACAGCTGATCCCAACTGACCAAAGAGATATTCTATATCATATGACGTCATGCTCAGCAATAAATACTCAGGAAAGAAGAAGGAATGAGGGGCTGTCTGGAGTTACGGTGTTTGTTTTCTCAAGTCACCATTATGTGTGATGGCGACCAGCTTTTCTGGACTTGGCTGAACACATGCCTGCCCATGGGAAGGGATGAATGAATTCCTTGTTCTGCTTTGCATTTGTTTACAGCATTTGCTTTACTTATTACACTGTCTTTATCTCAATCCCTGAGGTTTCTAACCTCTAACCTTCCAATTCCCACTCACATCACACTGTGGGATAATGACAAGAATCGTTGTCTAGGGCTGAGCTGTCCCCCAGGGTTAAACCATGACGCAAAAGAAGCTCTGCAGGTGAAAGCATGGTTATGAGCTTTTTTTCTGAAAGTTAATCTTATTAGTGCATTTGGAAAATATGACTTGTTCAGATTCTGATGCTGACATCAGCTTATCCCTAAAAGTTGAAGAGTTTTCTCTCCCCCAGTTTTTTTTTTTTTGAAAATTGCACCTCTCACAGGTTTCAAAGAAAAAAAAAAAAAAAATTAGATTCTGATTCTTCCTGCTAATTCAGGAACACTTGCCACAGATTTACAGTCTAGAATGTAATGCCTTTCACTGTATTTATTTCACATGGAGATGGTACATGCCAAATTGAAAGGTACATGCCAAAACTCAAAGCAATTCTTATGGCTGAAAATGCATTTATACTGATTTCTGCAACTCTTTTGTGTATAGAAAGACCAAGTTCCTTGTTTTTCTAGAACAGATGAGGGTAACTGCCACACTGTCTATCTAAACAACAAAAAATTTAGTGTATCCAAAAACACAATGTGGAACAAAGTAGATAGAGCATAGTCTGCTGTGGTACATCTGAATGATGCGTTTTTTGCTGCACCAGATGTAGGCTCTTGTGTACTGAAAAAAATTCCTAACACTGAAGAGAAATTGAGGAGAAATGATAATGATTTAATGATTCTAAATTGAAATTTGCTTCTCTAGTGGATTTTACAGGTAAAAGGCTATTCATGATTCAGTCTACATTCTGTCTTGTTCATTTTGTTTCTGGTTGCTACCTTTTCCTGTATCATTGCCACTGCCTCTTGACTCCAGTTTTGAGATTTTTCTGCTCATATACCTATACTTGAGTGGCTTTTCTCAAGTACAATGCAGGAGGTCAAATTCTTACATACAGACCAGATAGAGGTTTCAGCAGCATTATGCCAGTATGCAGAACAGTGAGGTTGACTCTTTGTGATGGGACACCTATGTTCCTATGAGAAGAGGAAGGTATCACTGAATCATAGATAGAATGCTTTGGGCTGTTTGAAAGAGACCTTTAAAAGTCATCTCATCCAACCCCCTGCCATAAGAAAAAACACCTTTGTCTAGGTCAAGTTTCAGAGAGCCACATCTAACCTCATCTTGAATGCTTCCAGGGATGAGGCATCTACCATGCCTCTATTGAAGTGCCTCACCATTCGCATAGAAAAAAGTTCTTCCTTATATGTAGTTTAAAATGTCTCTCTTTTAATTAAAAAACATTGCTTCTTGTCCTATCATTACACAACCAATGTACAAAGACTACATCTTTCTTATAACCCCCCTTTAAGCACTGGAAGCCCACTATAAGGTGTCCTCAAAGCCTTCTCTTCTCCAGGCTGAACACCACCATATTATCTCAGCCTTTCTTCATAAGAGAGGTGTTCCAGCCCTCTGACCATTTTTTGTGGCTTCCTCTGGACCTGATCCAACAGTTCTATGTCTTTCTTGTGCTGAGAATCCAGACTGGCTGGATTCTCTGTACATGTCTCTGTGTGCAATTGCACAACGCAAGCAGCTGAACATCTGAGCATTTCAAGAGTGTTGGATCTGCCCAGATCTCTGAAACAAACTTTCCGTGACCTTCAGGTCCCGGACTCAGGCTCAATTTCCCCCCTCTGCAGACGCATCTCCTGCGGCCCTGGGGCCAGCTCCAGCGCCCACCCCCCCCCACAATGCCTCCCGACCTGGACCCGCCCGCACCAGCTCCCCCCCGTCCCCTCCTCCAACGCAGAGGGGCCGCCCACCCCGCAAGAGGAGCCGCTCCGCTGCGCCCTCCCCCAGCACAGCGCCCGGCGCGGTGAGGCGGGCGGAGCGCAGCGCCCCGGTACCTCGTACCTCTCGTCCCAATACCGTGTCGGGCGGCTAGAAGCTGCTGCCGCGGGAGCTACGCGCACAGACAGCTCGGCAACCGGCGAGGAGCCGCAGCATCGCCCGCCCGCTTGTTCGCCTACTGCGATCCCGCACCGCCCGGAGGAACATGCTCGGTTCCCGTCAGGGTTGAGGGTTTACGGCGCCGCGACTTCCCGCGGGGACGTGGGGCACCCAGGTGAAAAAACCGCTCAAAGACATGAACAGTAATTAAAAAGACACCACCTCTGCGGTGTCCTGCTCGGCTACCACGCAACGCTTATGCTTATTCGGAGGGACCCAACCAGGGGCGGTGGAGCCCGCAAGATGACGGGCGATGAGGAATCCTAAAGCGGCGTCGAGGCGGGCTGCCGCGGGCTGCGATGAGCCTCGGCGAGCCGCTGCCGGAGGGGAGGTCGGGAGCCAGGTAGCCACCGGCCTCCCGCCGCGCCGCCCCGCGCCGCCGGCAGCCCGCAACCTCCCGGGGGCATGGGAGCATAGGGCAACGCCCGCTGAGACCTCCGCGCCCGGCTGCAGGTAAGGAGACTGTGCACGGTCGGTCGCGTCTGCCGGTACCCGGTTGGGTGCGGGGTGGTTGGGGTCCCTCGGAACTGTGCGGAAAGAGGTGGGGAACGGCGGGGCTACCGGCGGCCAGGCCCGTGCAAGCCGTGCTGCCCTGTGTCGGCGCCCGCCCGCCCACAGCTCGTCCGCTCCAGTTGCTCAGCGGGGAGAGAATATTCTTCCTTACGGAGAAGCATCTGCCCTCCGGTACGGAAGAAAGAGACACGGGCAGGGGAAACCCGCGGCTTCCCTCCTGGCCCATCCACGACGACGGCGGCTGGCGCATAGCCCAGCCCGGCCAGACGGGAGGAAATGCGCCGCGGTGAATACACACTCCCGGACTCTCCCTCCCTCCCTCAGGACAACCTTTCCGCGGCGAGGGCGCGGTCCCCGCGCGGTGCCGTGCGGACAACGCCGCGCCCCGAGGCCACGCCCCCACCCTGCTCCTCCCCGCACCCACCCTGCTCCTCCCTGCACCCACCCTGCTCCTCCCCGCACCCGGCTGCCGCCCCGTCCCTGTCCGCCTACGGCGGTGGCGGAGCCGCAGTCCATTGGCTGACGAGCTGCGCAACGACGGCAGAGGCAGCCAATGATGGAAGGCGCGTGGAGGGGGGCGTGGGACACTTGAGAGCGCCCTCAGGCGGTTGGGCGGGGCGGTGAGAGCCTGTCCAGCCTCTCCCGGACCCTCCACGGCCAGGGTTTGTCTCTGGCCAAGCGTCTGGAGGAGCAGCTTTGGCTCAGGTGTTGAAGACCCCACATTCAGCCATCATTTGTGACTTGAGCCAAGCACAGACAAGACCCTCTGGCCCACTCTTCCCCAGCCCCTCACAAATCACTGCAATTTCCTCTTAACCTTGCTGCCACCTCCTATAAGGAAATGCGGTGCCCCCTTCCAAAAAGGGATTGAAATGGGTAGGATGCTTTTTCAAAGGGAATTTTCATTAAAGAGAACATAAAAGGAAAAGAGCACCTGAATATTCTTAAGCAAATTGAAAGCTATTTGTCTTCTTAAGAATGGTAAATGTCTCATTAACTTGACCACAAGTATTTGAGAAACCTCTTCATCCCAGTGAGCCTCTCCTTTGAACTGTAATAGCTTGCACATGATGGTCTTCGGAAAAAAAAAAGATGTGTCTCATTGCTGACAGAGCTGAGAAAAACTGACTTTTCTACTAAAAGCAATAACTAATGGATCTAATAAATGCCTTTTCATCATTGTCACAATGCTGTACAGGAGCAGGGATAAATTTCTTTTACTAATAGTATCCCACATTCCTGTATGGCTTTAATCTGAAGAGCTTTCAAATTCTTCTGATGGTGGGGATAAGAATAGGGATGTTTCAAATTCATTGCTCCAAAGACTGCTTAATCTGTAAGAAGACATCTGCATAAATTATTTTCAGAAATGCTTCATGCTCAAGGTCAGTAATAGTTGTTTTTTTCTTCTCTGTTGTAGCACGGTGTGCATCTTCAAATGGCTCTCCATGGGTCTAGACATCCAGACTTAAACACACAGTTCTGAAACTCAGCACTTGAGTGTTGATAGTCAAGGCAAGATTATAAATATGAACTTTCTTGCTTATAATTCCTCTGAGGTCTGAGCTTATGCTTCGAAATAGTTGAGTTTAAACAGTTTGGATTGCTCATAGCTTCTTTGTAGTTAAGACTGCAACGTAAGAGCACATCCAACATCAAACATTTGTGCATGGCAAAGGATGACCAAGTCCACATCTATGGCCAAACAATTCTTTATTTGCTCACTTTGTCTCCCAGGGATACAATTTCCCCTGTACATTATGAATGGGATTCTTTCAGCCAAATTTTGCCTTCCTGGGAGTTAGTAGACTGTCTAAAAATGAATCATCTGGATTGGGCGAGTTAGCTAAAGCGGACCCAATGAGGCTGATTTGTACCATATCTAGTTGTCTCATCAGGTAGATACCCGATTTTATTCAACTCCAAGTGAATATGGGTAGCTTTTTTTCTTTCGCTGACTGTAGAGGGAGCCATGGCAATTTGCTCGAACTAGGAGCTTCCTTTGAAATTTTCTAGTTCTTAGGTGAGACAAGGCATACCATTGACATATAGAACAAACCTATGAGATTTATTACCATAGGGAGACAGTAGAATAGGCATTTAGTAAACTATTGGAAGTGAATTATGGGGTGAAAAGTAAACTCTGAAGTAGCAAATGACATGGAAGAAGGCCTCTTTCTGACTGAACTTAGACTTGATGGGCTGCAGACCTTCTGGGATGCTGCAGATCTTCACTAGGTATATGAAAATTTTTTGCAGGATTTAAAAAATAATAGTTTGTTCTCTTCCCCCCC
>JAOEGS010014330.1:11740-33049 GCA_025447755.1 Corythornis vintsioides
CTCCCACAAGCACAGAGAGAGGAAAAAAAGGAGAAAGGTTTGGGTTCTCTCCTAAAAGGAATTGCTACCCCTTGACAGTTAAGATGCATGGTTTTAACCTCATTAAGCATAAATCAAATCACAACTTTCTCTTCATGATAACCTGAAATGCTGTCTGAATTGCACATTGTTTTTTGGTATCAATGTGAGCACATACAATCTGGGAAGATCTTTTTTTTTATCCCCACCTGTGTGCTTACTGGCATGGCCAAGAATCAGTGCTGTCATGGGAAATCTGGTCACATCCCTGCTGTGGAATTGTGACTTGCATACAGTGCCAGATGAGTGGACAAGTCTGTGGAAGCCTCTTCTGCTTGACCAACATACTTGGGATAACTGTCTGACAGAGAACCTGCTGAAAGTTCATTACAGCAGCTGAAGGTTGTTACTTCCACAGGGGAGTGACTGTACAGCTGCTTTGACTGGTTATAACATCTCATCAACAGCCAGAGAAGAGCAACAAAGCTGGTGAAGGGTCTGGAGAAGAAGTCTTAGGAGGAGTGGCTGAGGGAACTGGGGTTGTTTAGTCTGGAGAAAAGGAGGCTGAGGAGAGACCTTCTTGCTCTGTCACTACCTGAAAGGAAGTTGTAGAGGGTTAGGAGCTGCTCTCTTCTATCAAGAACAAGCAGGAGTGGCCTCAAGCTGCACCAGGAGAGGTTTAGACAGAACATTGGGCAATATTTTTTCCCTTCAAGGGTTGAACAGGCTGCCCAGGGAGGTGGTTGAGTCAGCACCCCTGGATGTGTTTAAAAACCATCTAGATGTGCTGCTTGGGAATGGCTTAGTGGGGGGCTTGGTAGAGTAGGGTTAACAGTTGGACTTGATGATCTTAAAGGTCTTTTCTAACCCAAATGATTCTGTAAATATGAATGGTACCAGGAAATGTAATTCCCAGGAGGATGGGCTGCAGCAGCTCTTCTAGTTCTAAAGGACAAAGAGAGGATTGCACTAGGTTTCTTAACTGTCTTGCTGCTGTAAAGATAAGATTTGCCCTGCATTTTTGCAGGGCTTTTACTTGATTCAGCAATAATGTTAATTTTTAGTAGCACAACAGAAATAATCAGGAAAAGCAGTCTGCCTCCCACCATCAGCAAGTTCACAAAATCTGTCCAACCCGTCTGCCTCTTGTGTGCCTGGAGTCTCCAGGGCTAGTTAGCAGGCAGTTCTGGGAAAGAGCATCATTTTGAGCAGTGCTGACAGTTCCAGTCTGCTTCCTTCCAAATGAACTGAAAGGATGAGGCAAAAATACTGTCTCTCCTTGCTGCAGGCTGTTGGTGAACATGATGGGACTCCTGGCATGAGTGCCAGAAATAGGACTGCTGGGAGCTCTTTGCAGGTATTATTGGATCTGCCACTTTGAAAACTGGAGATTATTTTAAGGGGGTAGCATCATGAAAGCACAGATGACAATTTAAAGGGGAAGAAACTCAAATCTTGGTGAGATTTGGCAAAAAAATGCTCAGCAGCTGGGAATGCCTGATGGACTGTCTCAAACTCCTATGCCTCTAAAGAAAGCTGATCCCATAGGTCAAAGCTCTTGCTCAGCATTCCTCAGAATAGTCATCTCTTCCTTTAGCTTCCTTTCATCTCACTACCCACCCTGGTGGATAAACTGTTGTCACCTGCAACACACTGGTTCTCTGGAATGCCATTTTCACTCTCACTCTCCCTCTTTTTAGCAAAGGAAGGCAGTTCTTCACAGAAAGTAATTCTTAAGCAAATGCAGACAGAACATACTGAACCTAGAGCAGGTAAGAAGACTTTCTAACAACTTCTGATTGTTCTGATGGTGTTAATGCAAGTCATCCTATTAGCCTTGACTCAAGGGCTCCCCAAAGAATTGTTGTGTCTTGCAGAAAAAGGAACATGAGGCATGTCAGAGGCAGATGGTAATACATACAGCACCATTCTTCCTGCAGGGAACTGGAAGACCCAGTGATAGCAGGTGACTGCCCAATGAAGGTGCTCTGCTTGCACAGGTTATGGCAGGTGCAGCCAGCCTGACAAAGATCTCCCAAAGGTGAGGGCTTGCCAAAGATCTGATAAAGATTCCACACCTCCCAGCACTTCACTGTCACCTCAAGGTCCCAAGCCCTCTGTTGTTAACCTGCTTCCAACAAAGGACTTCCAGGCTGGAAGTGGGTTGCTGCTGGAGAGCTGATTTTGAGCTGGCTCCCTTGGAGCAAGCAGGCCTTGCAGTTGTGAATTCCCTGCCTTGCAATGGGAAGGCGTCCAAAAATACTGCTGCAGGGTGAGTGAGCAGCACCCTGGCTGTTGCCAGTGAGGATTCCTTTAGCCTTGAGGGAGCCCTCACCCCCTCTGGTTACCCTTGTGTGGGTTCTAGAAAGAGCAGCCCTTAAGGCTCAGGAATTACTTGTGTAGTAGCACATTCCCCACCAGCATCCACATTTGGGATTTCATTATTGCCTGAAAGACTGCCAAGTCATTTTGGCTCTCAACTGCTTTTTTTGGTAGCTGCTGCTGCTGTTTTGTAGGTTCCTCCAGGACACAAGTATGGATGCACCAGCAGAAACCAAAGGGACTGTCCTTGTGTGTCAGTTACCTTCCCATCAGTGGTTAAAGCAAGTGTAAGACTTCATCAGGATTGGTGCTGAGAACACAGGCACCAGTTTGTTCCCTTGTCCTGTTCCCCTGACCAAGTGGAGCTGGGAACTTCAGTAAGAGAGTCTGGAGAAAAGGGGAGGTTGCTAGGAAAAGAAAATAGTTATTTCTGGTTTTATTAATTACAGGATCATGTATTCACTCTTTCTTGAACAAGAGAGCACACTAATACAATGAAGATGTGACCAAATCCTCCTTCCAGTGCTGAAAAGTACTTAACTTCTCTTCCCCCAGTCCTTCACCTCTTCCTTTTCTCTGCTAAGGTTTAGCAGATGCAGTCTGAGCAGCTTCCTCTTTCCACTGAGCTTTCTTCTCCAAGTTCATGCTTATCAGAGATTCGTGCCTTTTTACAGCCTACAGGTGACAAACCAAGCATTAATTAAAAAACAGAGCTGAAACTTGGATCATCAGCTTACAAAGTACCTGTCCTGTCCTTCCCAAGGCACGGTTCTGTCAGCTAAAGCAAGGAAGAGAGAATAAAAACCATCCAGAGACTGTTTCAGCCTGAGCTCATTACTTAATTGGAAGAAATTAAACCCTTTTGTTAAGGCACTAGAAGATCTATTCCACACTTCTGGCCAGTATTTAGTACTTCTGGATTTCAGAAGTCAGATACAGGAAGCAAAAGTCAGATTCTAGCTACTGTGAAAACAAGGGTGCCAAAGCAGCTCTCCTTCTCTCCTTCCAGTGTTTGCATTTATACTACTCCAGTGTAAGAGGATTTTTTTCCCCCTTTCTCAGGGTTTTCTGATTCCATTCTTCCTTAGGAGAATGTAACAGACTTTTCTGTTACCACTGTAGTTTTTATGCACAGTAAAACTGACAGTAAACTGCACAGATCATAGTCACATTCCTTCACTTTAATGCTGCTGGGAGGCTTTGGCTTCAGCACACAAAAAGTGCTTCTTGACAGAAATACCTCAAAGTTAATAGTTCACCAGCTATGAATAAACACAAAATTAAAGCATGACTAACCTTTGCTGCACTTGGAATATGAAATTTTACACTTAATTCTCTTCATACAATGCAAATTAAATCACAGATCCAGTTCCACCACATGGTGAATTTTGACAGCTTGCCAAATTCTATGCCAGTGAAGGATGCTCAGCACCTACAGAACTTGGGGAGCTTTCCTATGAAGTAGGTTTTGATTCAACAAATGATACTAATTGTAAGAAAATCTGTTTCATGATAATTTTCTAATGCAGTTCAAGGGCACAGAATTTTTACTGACCATCCTCAGAGGATTCTAAAGTGTTTGTGAACAGCCATATTCATTGGCTGTTTCCATTCTGTTGCAAGCTGTAAAGAGGCCCCTGCAGCAGTGACTGTATGGCCCTCACTGGCCACCTGCCTGCAGCCCCTCAGAACAGCTGCTCTTTGCTTTCCACATTCCCAGCCCATCAACAACATCCAGGAGTGAAAACACCACAAGCTAAAATGAAGTATTGCACTGAGGAAAAATGAAAAAAGACTTTTTCTTTTTACAGGACAGTCTGACAGTGATACCACCCTTTTCTGACTGGGAAATTCATCAGTGAAGGTCAGGCACCTCTGGGGAACTAGGAGCACTTAATTTTTGCTCAGTGACAAAGCAAAAAAAAAAAACCCCAACCAAATAACAATCCATAGAAGTGAGGAGTTGATGTGAAGACTGATTTGCACTCATCAGCCCAAAATCTGTGCTTACCTGCTTCCCTCTAATGACCATGACTATGCATCCCACGATTGTCAGTGCAATCATCACATAGCTGATCTTCACACGCAGTGTGGTCTTTGCTGCTCTGATTGTTTCAATCCTCAAGAAATAACAACAAAAGAACAGATTCATTATCAGAAACTATTCCTTTGGGAAGCCCATTGCCTAGATTAGTTACCTTGTATTAAACACAAATCTTCCACAAGAAAAGTACTGGTCAGTAAAGCCTTCCAGCTGTATATGTTGTGAGTTACAACAAAAATTCAGTTGGGTTGACTCCCTTCTCCAGGAGGTCTCACACTCTTCCTGATTAAATTGGGCACATTATAAAATTACAGATTACTAGAAAAGCATCAACATCATGATGCTAGAATGAATACAATCCAACTGGGTAATTTCACCCCCCAAAAACTAACATGGGTTGCAGATTGAACACAAATGGGAAATGATCACTGTGCACAAACAGCAGTCAATGTGGAATTTCCTGGGTGACTTGGTCTGGGTGCCCCTGCTCTGGCAGGGAGGTTGGACTAGATGATCTTCTAGCTCCCTTCCAGCCCCTGACACTCTGTGATTCTGTGAATCTTCTGCCACCCTGGAGAAAAGAAGATCCCAGCACAAGGATCAGTTGGATCTGACATCTCCATCTGCCATGAAGCTCATGGTTTAATTCAGCTTCCAGGTGATTTGGTATTGCCAGTAATCTGTGACTAACAATTTGGGTCCGGCCTGCAATTAAGATGAAATGCACAAAAGTAGGCTTTAAAAGCTTTGTATTAGTTACTTTTTGTAAGTTAGAATACATAAAAGCTAGTCATCTGAACACAATTTGCATTTAAAAGCAATTAATTAGACAAGATTTAACACTTTTTAAATAAATTAGTGACTTCTGATCACCTGATGGCAGTTTTATCACAAGGCCTTGTCTCAGAACAGGAAAACAAGCTTTGTGCTTCTATAGTTCTCAACTGTGCTCTCAGCCTTGACCCAACTATTTGCCTAAATAAAAGCAAGAATTTCCCCCTGCACCTGCAGAAATGCTCAGCTTTTATCAGAATTTGGTTTGTCCTCTCAAGAAACCATTAAAATCATTTCAGTCACTGCTCTTTTCTTAAAAACACTCCCAACAAGTGTTTGCTATGCAAAAAATACGACCTGTCAATTTAATGTGTTTTAATAATTTACATCTTTATGTATATTTCAAATATTTTAAGAAAAAAGATTCCATTAAAATATTGAAGAATTCATTTAGAAAAAATGTAGATACATGGGCTGTTTTTTGATTCCCATGTGCTTCATCCAAAGAATCTTGCCAGGGCAGCTCCTCAGTTTGCTTCCCCAAGTTACACAAGATTTACTGCAACTTCTAAATAAATACTTATATTTAAAAGAGTCACAAGCATGTTTTAGAAGGTATACTGCTGCTAGGAATTATTTTTAAACTTAGAATCCCCTGTTCTTGTTAAGTTTCATCTTCATTACAGACAGGCAAACTAGGCCACACAGATTTATTTTCTACATGTCACACTGAGCAAAGGCACTGACATTTGGATCAGGAACAGGGAAGATGTTATCATATATATATTTTTTCTTAGGGAGCCTTTCCACTGTTTGTTAGTTTAAATTCCAAGAATAAAGAAAGTTGGCCTGCTCTACATTAATAATGATTTTTTTTTTTCTCTTTTACAGCTTCAAAACTGACACTTACGAGACAGTCTGTGGGATATCCTCTGGTTTTTTGAAATGGCCTGCCCACAACAAAAACTTTTTCTCCCAGTCTGTAGGTTTGTATCCAGGCACCTTCAAAGTAGACTGACCTAAAAAAAAAACCCAGTAAAATGCACAGACAAAACCAAACAGATGCTAAAAACAACAGTCAGAGAAGCTGAGTTGCCATGGTTGTAGTGAAACCATAATTTTATCAATGGCTGGGATAAACTTTTTGTTCCCTGCAAAAGTTCAGAATTTAATTAGGGGAATGTTTCCATAGGTGACACGCTGGTAAAATCTAAAGAACAAAGGGCAAAGATAAAATGGACATTATTCCTTGGGGTTTGTTTGTTGTTTTGGTATTTTTGGGGGGGTTTTGTTGTTGTTGGGTTTTTTTAAACAGTGGTATGGTGCCCTGCATGGATGGGTGGATTCAAGAAGCAGGGTGGATGCACAGCTTGCTGACAACACCAGGTTATTCAAAATCACAGAAGTGCCACATGGCACAGCCCCCAGTGGAATCCCACACAGATAAAAATGAAGCCATTCCAGTTAATGACAAGACTCCAAGCATTATTACTTGTTTTCTCACAGCACAATTCAGACAAGGAATTGCTTGTCAGAGAACATGGATGCTAAAAATACATCCAGCTTCAAGAAACTGGGCAAAGTTAGGGAAGAAAAATCCAGTGAGGACCATTAAACACCAAAGATGCCACCTCTGGGATGGCAGTCTAGGGAACAAAACACTGTTTGCCCTCTGGCTTTGTTAGAAACCAAAATTTTATTGCTAATTTAAGAGTTTTCAGTCTAAATATCTGAATTCCCTCTCACAAAACCAGAGATGCCAGCATCTGTGCCAGCCAAATTCCTGTTCAGATTATTGCAGCCTGGAGATCTAAGTATTTCACAGCATGAAAGTCAGTATGGGCATTACCAAAACCTCTTACTTCTTGGCTGAAGTTGACTTTCTTCCTGGGGTTTAATGCAAAGCCTTCTGCTTATCTTCAGATCCACACCTTTAGTCATCCTCAAAATTAAGGGACTATTTCTTCCCAGCAGTTCAACAGCCCTGTCTGGAAGAGAAAACTATAAGTAAAAAATGGAATTCAGAATAGTAGAAAGTGAGAATACTGCTTTTAAATGTTCTTTTAAACACGAGAGAACAAAAAAATAAAGACAATAGGTACAAATCTAAGCATGCAAGAAACACTGGATTTAGTTGCAACAGAACCTACCACTGACATTAAAGGTTTTCTATAAGTTATGACTTGAGTTTGTTAACCCTATGTAGAAAAAAAATGGTAATGCAAGATTACAGCCTGCAAGCAAGTTCTAAAACACAACACACATCACCATTTCAAGGAACTTATCTATCCATGTGCTTCAGATACACAGGTATATATAAATATATACTACAATACAATCTATAACCAGCAAAACAGATTGTTTTTAATCCCACTGCCCTCCATCTTTCAGCATGGCATCAAGTATTATTCCTAGAAACTCTGCCCTTTATTGTTTCTACTAATTCCATTTCCAGTCTACTCCAGAGCAGAGCTCACTGTTTAGGTTGTCCTTACCTTGTAAAATAGTATGTCACAACGGCCCCTGCTACTGTCATCTGCTGACAGGCTAGGATAAACTCGCTGATCCAGATGAGTCCCACCACATGGTACCACCACATGTATTTCAAAGGACCTACCATCCGAAATTCAACAAATCCTTCTTCATTTGGGACAGGGCTACCTGTAAATTAGGGAGGATTAAAAGGACATGGTGGTTGCATCACCTCAAAATGAAGAAAGCATGTGGTATTAGCAGTTTGTAACTGTCTACAGCAGATTATTTCTGAGCTTCTACTAATAGTTCCAAATTTCATGTTTAGGAACATTGTCCTTGAGAAAGATGAGGCTTTTGGGACCATCAGTGTAACAGCATTTGAGGAAAGTACTGAAAAATATTCTGGCCATACTAAAAATCCATCAACACTTAATTTAATTTTTAGCCACATGGAAAAAATTTCCAAAACCACCATCAACTAGGAAAATTTCTTAAGGTTAAACATAACAGAAGCCTGACTTCAGTCATTCTTAATTTCGCTGTGCTGTTCTGATATTATTTATATAAGGATACTCATCACTGAACTTCATAGCTCCTTATATACCAATGTCACTTTCATTCTCCTTCCTTATAGTAAGTCTCTGTGCATGTATTTAACAATATTTTAAAGGTATTTCCTGACATAAGGAGCAGCTTTACACATTCTCAACATGATTTCATACATTCAGAAACCTGTTGACTCTAATATGAATTTCTGTGTTGTGTGTTTAGACTGGCAGCACATGTCAGAATCCTCCTTGGGTAAGCTTTATTTCAGTATGTAAGGCCACACTGAGATGTTTCATCTTATACAACAGTAATAGGAGCAGCTGATGAGATTCAGAATTTTGAAAGTAACATCATATACATGAAGTGCTTGAAAAACATGTTTGGAATTAGCATTGATAGCACCTTCTACATCTTCTTAGCCATGCTTTTACACTTATATAAAAATTCAGTATTTTTTGTGAATAAACTGAGCAACTGAAACAAGATTGGTTTTAGTGAAAACCAGTTATCAGTGAAGATTCTGAGTGTGAATAAAGCCAAAAGCATATACTAGTCTTTGCAGAATCAAGGCAAATTGAAGAGTTCTGTCCATAAAATGAAGTACCAGTCTAAATTCTCCTACAAATTAGTCCCTTTGCAGTGCTCTTTAACTCACAGAGCAAAGCATGGGACTAAGACTTAACACACTTTCAGAGGTGAATATTTTTTTTACACAGCAGAGCATGTAATGAAAACTAAAAATTTCTAGATAAATGACAACAATAACGTACAAATTCTATTACTTCCATCCCTCACTAAGTATTGAGGCTACGAAATACCCTGATAACAGCTCTGTGACCTGAAACACTGTGACTTTTGGATCAAAAGTAAAGAATAAATTTCTAAATTCTAAGGTTTAATAATGAATTATGGTCTCTATTGCCTACAACTTACTGTAAAATAATACAGAAATGTAATACAGTTCCCACTTTAAAAAGCAGCTGTTAGGTTGGTTTTTCTGCTGAGCTAACAAAGATTTCGGCTCTACAGAACTAACTAATTCTAGAAGGCCTTGTAAGGCCCTGCACACAAAGCTCTCATCTTCCTCACCAGACAAAAGTTGAAAGCACTTTGGCTTCTCTCAGAATACAGTGTATAAATGTCAGAGAAAATCTTCCTAATAATCCTGGAATTCGCTGGAATTAGACTTCTAATTTGCATCAGATTGAAAAGTAGGCCTAAGGCCCAATGTTACATGCTGGGAACGCAGGTTCAAATGCACAGCAACTTGTTTTGAAGTCACTGAAGCAGAGAACAGAAGAACCACATGTGGCTTTTCTTGGAGGTTGCCACATGCTTTTTAACTGACTCTGCCTTAAAACATATAAAGTAAGTGGAATTCATTTAAAATCAACCCAGTAGCTCTTACCTGTAGTACCAAGGAAAAGTAGGACTGTGATCCAGTATGTCCAGAAGAGGGCAAGCACAAAGAAAGTCCAAAATGGCTGGAAGACTAGCAGCGGCAAGTGAATGAAGACCTTGCCAGCCACATGGAACAAGGCAATGGTGAGAGCTACTCGTCTGCGCATAATTAACATGATCAAGAACAAGACAACCTAGAGGGAGAAGTTTCCAAATCACATTTTAGAGAATTTAAAAAGTAAGTTTATCTATACTTTTTTTTCAACAGGTATAGGGTATCCAAACACAGCAAGTTAACATTGTGCTGCCAAGCAAAATCACAAGATGAAGATGTAAAACCTCCAGCAGCTTTTCCAAATTATACTTCTGGAGAATTCCAATCTCATAATTGTGTATTTGGAATTATTATTGGCCTTGAGATGATGAGAGTAGCCCAGAATCTATCATAAATTATGTTTGACAAACCAGCAAATTAACAGAGAATATAATACAACATTTACATTTCAGCATGGCATGGTGGTCTTCCCATTGTTACCCAAACAGTGTCATTTTTTAGTAGTAAAGACAGTGATTCTGAAGCGAATAGAAAGGCCTAAAGAAGATAAGTTGATTTAGTACTCAGTGTTAGTATTTCAGTTCACAATGATACTTCTGTACAAAGAAGTTAGGGAACAACCAATTTCACAATTAGGAGTGGTATAAGGACTTGGAAATAAACTGAAATTACTAAGTACCTCTGAACTGGGAACATGGGAAAAACGTCAGAAGTGAAATTGGATTGAGAGTCCAATATTGTACCTATTACTGAAAGAATGCAGACATTTTACAGTAGAGCAGAGTTAGCTGCAGGGTTATGAACTCTCCCTCGACAAAAAACCACGCCTTAGAGACAAGGAAGTTAAAAATAGAATTAAAATAATAATATTTCTTTTTTAAACCCTAAAAATAACTGCATCAGACCTTGCAGTAGAAATGAACACTTCAAAAATGCATGCATATAAACCTTTCCCCTTGAATAAAACCAGAGAGAACAATAAAATAACACAGTCATTATAAAAGCATACCGTGAAGACTGTAGCTGAAATGGCATAGATCAGGAGAGCCTGAAGGTTGTCTTTGGCTATTTGAGTCTCAACAGCAGTGGCAGATACTCGTTGCTTAGCATAGAGCCACCACAGGACCCCCGTACCACCTATGTTTTAAAGAATTAAAAAAGGATAAATGAAAGATGCTGCATCTATGTTACACACTCACATTGTCTTGTACCAAAGAAGAAATAGTTTCTTCTTTTTAAGCCTAGTCTGGTACAGAATATTGAAGGGCACTGATGCTTAACCCAACAGGAATTTCTGAGGAGGGAGAAGTGCTTTGTTCTCCTCTGTTGCCTCTCCCTTCTCAGACTTGCAGCTCTTTGTGTTTTAGGGTGATGTGCATGAAGGTCCCATCTCCCATCAGGCAGGCAATAGAGGAACAAAAGGATGAATAAAGAGTTAGATGGTAGGATACATAGATACATGTTTGTAATAAAAGTAGGGAGTAAGAATTTAGGAGATGTGTGACATACTTTCTTCTAACCCTGGTTACAAAATCATAGCCTTCTGGCCACAATATCATTCTCCTATTCCAGCTCCCTTTTCAAGGCAGACCTTCTCTTAAATACAGGAATCCAGCCCCTCAGGGAGATAACGTCTCCCCTTTGATGTATTACTTTTCTCTTTTGCGTGTCCTTCTCTGTTCTGATGTTATTTCTGAATCAGCTGCATATGCTGATCTAGAGATCATAGATTCATAGATTCATAGATATTAGGGGTTGGAAGGGACCTAGAAGATCATCTAGTCCAACCCCCCTGCCCGAGCAGGATCACCTAGACCAAGTCACCCAGGTCACAAGTCTTTGCTGAAGGTACTCCACATAGGTCTGAAATGGAAGATGCTCTTTTGGCAACTCCTAAACAAACATTGAATATCGAGTAAGCAGTATGTCTTAGGTATGAAACATTCTTATTCAGTCTGTGTAAGAGATGTGACTTTTTAGAACACAGTAAAATGATGGCAATAAGTCATTCAACTATGTCACTCAGAGTTGCTCAGATTCTAAAGAGGGGAAAAAAAATTCTATTTTCTTTCTCTTCTGTAATCACAGACCCTGAGACCATCAGAAAAAGCACAGTTCACCTGCCATTTTTTCCCCCATTTCTTGAAGTTATGAATTGCAAGAAATAAATTCCTAGTTTTTCTTAATTTAATTACTCTGTTTTTGTTCCTTCCCTACAATCATCCATATATATATTTTACCTTAGCTACTGAGTAGCAGTAACAGAAACTTTCATTTTACAAATGTAAAAGTTAATGTGATAAAGTCAGGCTATTTTCATGCAAGCCACATCATTCTGGATGAGACAATCTTTAGCCATTTCCAAGATGGAACAGCTGGCTGCATTTCATAACATGACCTGGCTCATGCAGGACTTGCTGGGTCATATGGAAATAGAAATATTCAATTAGAAATGCTTGAAAAACTCCTTTGATGCTTCTCCTCAAAAACAGGTCCTACATACACCCATAGAGCTGCTCACAGTCCTGAAGGGGCTGATGAGTATGTCAGGCTTGTACAGACACATATTCATCCCCAGGTGCCCTGAGGCCACATCAACAAGCATTGCCCTTTTTGACTCCTGCATGCCCTGGGAATGAGCAAGGGGCTGGTATTCAAGGCACACAAGAGTAGCTGCCCTGCTGGCATCTTTGGAGGGGTAATACGTGGGCACACCTCAGGGCAGTGCTTCAAGTGCTTTGAGGAATATCCCACATTGACTGTGGTGGGCTACAGCTAGACTAAGGGGAAGCTTGCCAGCCAAGCAGGGTGTGCAGCAGACCTCTGCAACATGTTCTCTGGGAGGTGACTGCTCTTAAAAAAATTATTTTTTGGTGTATGTATTGCAAGGGACTCGAAGGAATGATGAAGGGAAATGTAATGTGTAAGAAATACGTGGGATGCAGCTGGCTTGAAAACAGATCACAGAGTGGAGAACTGGGCTCTCAGGAACTGAGAGACAAGCAACACTTACCCAGTGATCCCAGAATGACAAGAATTGTCAAAATCCAGACAAGTACTCTTGAAATGTACCTGATTATAACCATCAGAATCATGGACAACACTGCAAAAGAAGACAACTGAAGTAAGCTGGGCAATTATTTCAAGTAGAAACAGCCTTCCTAACTCTCCCGCTGCACTCAGGTAACTGCCTCCCAACAAGGTTTGTTTTTTTCCCCGAGGGTTACAAACTCACTGCACACAGGTGAGGAAATCTGGTACCTCTACAAATTCTGCTTTGTTAGTGTTGATTAAAACAAAGAGAGTATAAATACATTTACATGGTAGATTAAACAAAAGACATAATGCATACATAGAGACAGGAATGTATTTAGACAATGACAAAACAGACAGCAGGACACGACAGTACTTCAGAGTCTGGTTACATGAGCACACCTCCTGAGGACCAGAGGAGAACTGACACTCAAATACACTTGCCAAACAAGTGCAGTTAATGTGACACCTGTGTATTCCAAAATGTCATGCCAGTAAAAAGTGAAATTATTAGTTTCAGCATTCAGAATTAATGCTTTAGCAAGTTTTGTCCACACAGTTCCACTGCCATTAAGGAACTGCAGAGTAAAAAGCTTTCTCTACAACCTCAGCCAACTAAGATTTAGTGAATTGTGTCTTTTAAGTGAATATTTTTTGCATATACTTATTTGTGTAGAGCAATTATATGAAAGCCACTGAAGCCTGGCTTTCTAAATTACAGAATCTTAGCTACTGTTCAAAATAAATAAATTATCTTTAATTATGAAGGTACAGTTTAAAATATTTATTAAATTACCTGTATGTAAAACTCTGTACTAACTTCTGACTCTAACCAAACAGTAACACTGCTGATCAGTCACTAGCTTTCAGATTTGGAAGTCTTTCTACTGTCATTATCAAATACTCCAT
Source organism: Corythornis vintsioides (assembly GCA_025447755.1). Taxonomy (NCBI): domain Eukaryota; kingdom Metazoa; phylum Chordata; class Aves; order Coraciiformes; family Alcedinidae; genus Corythornis; species Corythornis vintsioides. The sequence continues at coordinate 25,321 of JAOEGS010014330.1, forward strand.
CTGTCGAGACAGAAGAAGAATAAACATCTAATTACAGTTGAAAAGGTGTTCAGTGGTGTTTTGTTTTTGATAATGGTTTTGTTTGGTTGGTTTTTTTTAATGCTATCTAGCATACTCTTAGTTTTTTTAACCACAAAGGCAGACTGAAAAAAAAAAAAAAGGACTTGTTCTCTGATACTTCTTTACATTTGCAGTGTTTCTAAACCACTGATCAAATACCTGGCTAATATCTGGAACTTTCCACTAAAGGATTTCAGAGTTTATACTTGGTAAAAGCCAAACAGACTCATTAGTAGCATTCCACCTTAATTCAGAAGCACTTTCAGTCTAGTGCAAGGTGTCACTATGCCAGAGGCATCTTGCACTGTAAAAATGATTCAGCATCTCTATACTGCTGGGGATTTCCAGCTCTTCTGAAAGGCAGAGATTTTGAAAGGCCTTAGGGTTTTAATTTTGGGGAAAAGGGAAGAAGGAGGCAACATGCAACAAATAGGCTCCCAAGTTTCTTGTTTTCTCTCTGAGAAAGCCCTGCAGAAGTTTGTTACTAAACACCCTACATTGTAGGTGATTGTGCTGTTCTGCATTTCTCACATTCTTCTTTTTACTTAAAAGTGTTTATTTAGACTTGAATTGGCAGATGAGTAACAGAAATGGGAAAGGGGAATATTATAATAAAAATCAGAACGAGGATGCTCTGTTAACTATACCAAACAGCCACACATTCCCCATCTCATAATCAGTGGAAGAGGGAAAAAAACCAGGAATGTATATTGCTTCTGAATAAATTACCCCCCAAAAAACCCCATTCTGAACCATTTTCTAAGGGCTCACTGCTAAAATACATGGTGGTTTTTTTTACTCATATTGTGGTTAGAGGGTGTTAACAAATCTCCTAACGCAGTACTAAGAAATAGCTAGTAATGAGAAAAACCATTACCTAGTGATAACAAGCAAAGTCCCAATATAATCTCTTTGCTGGTCATAACTCCACTAATCAGCCTGTGTAAGACACTACTGTCACTGACAAAGGTGATCAGGGCCTCTGCAAACTTGGCATAGCAGGAAATGTTCACAGGAGCACAGCGATGGAAGAATGGAATAGGTGCACTGGTGACACAAGAAAAAAAAAATCAGAAAAAAAAATTACTCCTACTTAATATAAATGCCACATCAACACACAAATGAAAAGGTGAATAGATGCAACCATTCCACCCTCATAACATCATAACCAGAAACCATGTGTTGGATGCACAGGTGCTGCTGGAATGAGGATGATCACAATGGGGAGTGATGCAGTTCTTAGAAGTAGTAACCCCCTGAGCCTGGAGTGCATAGTCCCATGGGAAATTATTACCCTCCCATCCTTAAATGACTCAGAAAATACATGTTCTTCCTATTACCTCTCAAATGTCTCTCATTTAAGTGTCAGGTGGTGAACCAGCAGCTGAAACAATGCCTTCCACTCATCTCAGAGAGGAATATTGGGCCCTACTTGCAGCAAAAGAACTCCCTGACTGACAGTACTCTGCTTTCAAACATGTATTTTTATGCTAAAAGACATCAGCACTTAAAACTCCTGCTAAGTATTTATTCTTAGTCCTTCTTCATACTAAACTACCTCTTGAAGATTATAATCACAGTGCTTAGTTTCATTAACTTCATTAAAATCATGTACTACATTCCTTGCAAAATACACAAGGATGCCTCTATTGTTTCATTATTCCTGGGCTGTTTCAGAAGCATCCTCCCTAAAAATACTGTTGCTATGCAGCGAACTTTGCAGAGTGCTCATCATCAAGTTACTAAGTCCATCAGAGAAAGGTACAAGAGACAAAAAAATTTCACTTTAGAAGTGGTTCATTGTATTTTCCAAATGTTTCCCATTAAACAGCTGCCTGTCTTGCTCATAAACTATGTCAGATCTCAAAGTGGCCTCGTATTTTTTGCTGTTTTCCCCACTGCACTTCAGACAAGCTCCATGAACTGCATGTTCCTTCCTGTACTTTGAGCCAACTGAAGAAATATCCTTCACAGTAAGTCAGTCTTCTAACCTTTAAATGTGTTCCACCCTCATCTGAAAGATTTCAGTGGACTGTAGCAGCAATGGATACAATCTTTTGCAATTACCCCATTTCAGCAATGACCTATAAACCAGCAATTTTCCCCACTCAGTAATTCCACCCCTTGTTAAGCCCAAACACTTCCCAAAATTCTGTTATTTCCATCATGTTGGGAGCTGCTTTTGGCACAGCCTGTCTTTTTTGGGAAATAAAAAGATGACATGTGAAAAACTACTCATGTGTAATTATTCTGTGTGGAACTCAGGGGAAATTGTGATCAGCTGAAGATCCCTAGGGTTCTGTTTGAAGTAACTGGTGACTGTGAATTATCTGTTATTAAATTCATTTTGTTGAGTAGGTAAATGCATTTGGAGATGCTTCATATTGTTGGTCTACTTTTGGGTAGTGATGAAAACAAGCAGTTAAGCACAGCAAAGTAATTGTGACTAAGTCCCAGCTGCTGAAAACCAAATTAGCCTCTTAGAACACAGCCAATTTTGCTATATGCAGCTTACTACAGTTCATTACATGCAGTAGTACTGGGAAAGACTAAAATTTCTACTTAATTCCTAACTATACCAACTTTGCAGAAAACCTAGAGCTTTTAAAAACTGTCCGTATCAGCAACCAAGCTCAAGTTTTGAGCTGGGAGTAGACAAAGGACCATCATTCCTGAATCCAAATATGAAAATATCTGTTTTGAAAGGGGAACTGATAGGATTAAAATACTGTTTCAAACACATCCCCATGGAGGAAAACATGGTTTTTTTGTGTAGTAGACTTTATACTGCTCATCTGATGTCCCTGAGGCTACAGCAATTTCACTACACACTTCCAGTTGCCAATTTAATGTTCAATAATCACTCTCCAGATCTGTTCTAATTAATAAAAATATGAAGTTATTGCTTTCTGCAAACCTTCTTAAGGTAATGGGACTCCTGGGAACCCACTTTTTGTGATCTGCTGCTGTGTCAGTGGTTCTGAATGAACGAGTAGGGGAGGTGAGGTGTCTTGTTTAATGGAAAATAAAAGTAATAGATCTGTTCTCTGTAGCTTGTGGCATTTTATATAGCCTCTTGATTATAACTCAGTATATTAGATACTGAAATGGGATTCTGAGTTTCTGAGAGTAAGAACATGAGGCTTAATCGTGGAGAAAAAAAAAAAAGCGCAAGTTCAAGCCTGCAAATAATGGTCTTAAAAAACTGTAGTTTTAAAGAAATATTCAAAATAAGAGACTCATTGTTCAAGTTCTAGATTCTAGTTCAGCTTTCTCCTCTCACTCCTGCAGCTGGGCCTGGCTTGAGGGGTTGTAACCAAAGCTTGGTTAGAACGCCACCACCAGATCTTTCCACAGCCTCCACAGGGCAGTCCCTTGGCACAGCTCAGCAGAAGTGGCTGATAAACCAGTGCTGCAGGAAAAAAGCAGGATGTTCCTGGGGTTCCCTGAACAGCAAAGCCATGCTCCAGATTGGACACAATGCTGGTGGAGCCTCAACTGGAATGTGTGAGGAATCCTGATCACTCAACAGCAAGTGTCAAGGGACAGCCCCCACAGCACACTCTGCTTCCAGCTATGGACCTAAATGGAATCAGATGATGGATCATACACCTGACAGATCAGTAACAGGAGTTTTGAGTGAGTTCTCCCTGGATGTCTCAGCCTACAGGGTGTTGGCTTTTCCTTTGTTTGTCTCTGCAGGATTCCATTTCTCACCCAAATTACACGGATTTACTCCAATAATTTAAACACCCCCAAAAACATCTGAACAACAGAGTGGTTTACAGTTACAATATTGGTCTCTTTTTTTGCCTTAGGGCATTAAGTTCAGACTTTTCAATCTCACAAATATTCAAATGTCTTGTACAATGTATTCATCTCAAATAGAAATGGACAAATGCACCACCTTTTAAAAAGTAAATCCTGAGGGAGTCTGCATGAGGAACTTGCATAGAGTGTTAGAGCTCTGACACAATGTTCTACCTTTCTGTGTTCTGATTAAGCTGTATTCATTTAGACTGAATGACATGGGAACACACAGTGAGAGAAGTCAATATAATTGTGGCAAAAATTAAGACTAACATGCCTTTTCAGTATGCAAGCTGGCACTGAAACTTTCATTTGTTTTTGTATTACAGCTATAACAGCTGGTTGGATGCATGGAATATTAATCTGCTTTGAGGAAAAGCGGAAAAAAAAAACCCAACAAACAAAAAAAGTTAATATTCCAGCTGCTACTTATTATCACTACAACATAAAAAAAAAAAAACAAAAAAATTACGGGAGAGGCTGTCATGCAGACATGAGAGATTTAAAATCAGACTTTTTAGAACTGATGCAATTATGACATTTAATAAAAACAGAACAGAAAACTGTGCCTAGGAAAAGATTCTGCAGTTACAACGCACCACTGAATATGTTTGAGAACTAAACTTTGAGAAAACACAACATAATTTTCCTTGAGTCAGTGGGATTGCTAACAGAAGGGTGTACACAAGAACGAACAGATCACTTCTCAGCAGTGCTCATTTCCACAGTTCCAGCCAAGAGTTTCTGGAGCTATGAACCTTTCTACCCTTCTTCACAAAAGAAAAAAACCCAGTCTAATATAATTTTTTTAAACAATAAACCTGAAATTGATCCATTTATCAAACATGGCCCTCTTTCTGGTATTTCGCCATCCTTGTATTACTGAAAGAATGATCAAAAAAGGACTGTCACAAAGAAATCTCTGCTCCCTCCACACCCAATCAGACAAGATGTTAATATTACCTCTCTGGAACAGGGTAGTTAGGACACAACTTGGCAGCCCGTGGATCTGTAGTGTATTCTGATGGCTGCAGTTCATAGCTACACAGAGTGGATCCTGTTGAAAGAAAGAAAGAAAGAAAGAAAGAAAGAAAGAAAGAAAGAAAGAAAGAAAGAAAGAAAGAAAGAGAAAGAAATTATGAGGAAAAATAATAATAAAACATTTATGTTCTTTGCAATTGCTATTAAAACTGATCAAGCTCCTTATTGTGCAGTTCTTCATGTTATTACCACAAAGTTATGCCACAGTTCATTCTGTAATGGAACAGTGAATCCAGCCCAACACAGGATTTAGTGTCACAGAATGACACTCTCCACCCAGCTCCAGGTCTCCCAACATTTGTGGTTTTGAGTGGAAGACACTAATTCATTGTGTACTCTAAAAGAGAAGGACAGAAAGCACTTTGAAGTCACCCTCCCCTACTGCTCCACCAGGCCTTTTCTGGATCATTTTAGTGCATTAATATTGTATGAAACAACATTCATTATGAAAGAAAATATTAAAGTGGGCTTTTTTCTGGAGTTTTGTGGGGAGGTTTTTTTTAGGGGGTGTTTTCAAAATAGAACCAATCTGTGCACTTCAGGGACCAGAAAATACCCAAACTGCTGGAATTAGAAATTTGGCTGAAAAAAACCACAAGCTTTGCCCTAGATATCCAAAAGTTTTAATGGAGTTGAACTCTCTCCAAAAACACTTTGGCACAGCAGAAGGTCAAGTGACCTACAACAAAACTCAAAGAGAAGGCTTCCTTGGTGTCCCACACTTGCCTCATGGAAGTACATTACCTGGAGAGATCTCTTTCCATTTGTCTATCATCAAGATACTGAGCATCTGAGGCAGTGCTTCTAGGAATACAGGAATTGCCTCATCAGGTTGGAGAAGCAGTTTCTGAGGAACTGGAGAGGTAAGAAAGCCTCCAACAGCAGAAGCTGCCTATCCTGAGTCCCTTCCCAAGCTTGTTTTGCTCATGGATTGTTTGCTCTCTCCAGTGCAAGGCCTTTAGTCCTTTTTTCCTACATAATAAACTCAGGACATTGTGATCATCACTATAAATATTAAATTGTTTCCATTATGAAAATCTCTTCTCCAGAAATACTCTGTAGAAGAGAGCTCTGCAAACTGGATCTGTAGAAAACACACATTTTTACTCAAATGAAACTAAAGAGTTGTAACAAAGAGCCTTCTCTTGCCCTGTGTGACACCAAACACAAGTATTCTTTGTAGAGGAGACTGAAAGAGAAGACAGGAAGCAGCTGAGCAGGCTCATCCAGTCTCTGGAACACGACTTAAGATACCACTTCTGTGATTTCATTTTTTAACCACTTCATTTTCAATTTTTTTTATCAAATACACAATTGAAGAAAGTTAGATTTCCTGCAAAGAGAAGGTATAAGGTAAAATCATCTGAATTTCACTTAAATTTGAAATTTTTTTCTATGAATCCTTATACCTCTGCTTGCCTATTTGAAAAACTTGGCAACAGGTAAACAGATCTTGGACAAAACAACCTTCATTACATCATAGTTGTACATGTAAAAGTAATTATTGCTTTCTTTTGACTTTCAGGACATGGTTTAGTGGTCATGATAATGCTGGATGGATGGCTGGACTTGATAACCTTAGAGGTCTTTTCCACCCTTAGTGATTCTGTGAGTGGCTGAGGGAACTGGGGTTGTTTAAAGAGCTCAAGGGAAGCCCTTCTCCCTCTCTTCAACTGTGTGAAAGGAGGATGTAGGAGGTGGGGGTTGGTCTCTTCTCCTAGGTAGTAAGTTATTAGGACAAGAGGAAATGGCGTCAAGTTGTACCATGGGAGGTTTAGGTTGGATATTAGGGAAAATTTCTGCACTGAAAGCGTTGTTAAGCACTGGAACATGCTGCCCAGGTATGTGGCTGAGTCCCCATGTTTAAGGTTCTTTGCACAAATGTGTATTTGGAGACCTGCTTGGATCACAAGGGTAAGCCAAGCAAAACTCAATGCACGTCCTGATCTGCACACAGGACTTGTAAACTAAGGAAACCCAACAATTCCCTGGCTGTGGATGACACTGGAGACAACTTGCTAGGTTGCTCTGGAACACAACTGCATGTTCCCACCTGACATGCAAAGTATGAGTCTGGCTGCCACTCTCACCTCTTACCTGGAAACTGCTCTTGAGGCAGTTCTCTTCTTAAGAAAAGAGTCTTTGTGCATCAATAAAAAACAGTTTGGATTTGTAAGGTGAGAGTGGAAAGAGTGGACTGCTTTGCCAAAGCCTGCACCCTACACTAATTATTCTCAGATTAGTAGAGACTGTCTTAGCACAGACAGTCTTGTTATTGCTGTTTGAGTTTGTAAAGCCTGAAAAACCTTAAAGAGGAATACAGATCACAGAATCATCATGGTTGGAAAGGACCTCTAGGATCATCCAGTCCAACCTTCATCCCAACATCTCTCTCTCCACCAGCCCACAGCCCCAAGTGCTACAGCTACTAGTTTTTAAACCCTTCCAGGGCTGGTGACTCCACCCCCTCCATGGACAGCCTATTCCAGGGCCTCACCACTCACTCCATAAAGAATTTCTTCCTAATATCCAATCTAAACCTCCCTTGCTGCAATTTAGGCCTGTTCCCCTGGTTCTGTCAATAGTAAATTGGGAGCAGAGCCCAACACCAGCCTGGCTGCAGCCTCTAGTTAGGCAGTTGTAGAAAGCAATGAGGTCTCCTCTCAGTCTCCTCCAGACTAAAAAACCCCAGCCCCCTCAGCCTCTCCTCACACCCCTTGTTCGCTCAGCCCCTCAGGAGCTTGGCAGCTCCTCTGGACACATTCCAGACCCTCAGTGTCTGTCCTGGAATGAGAGGCCCAGAACTGAACCCAGCACT
>JAOEGS010014333.1:0-17602 GCA_025447755.1 Corythornis vintsioides
CTATTATTATTATGTCTAAGAATTAGTCCAAAGCAATTTCCCCATAAAACAGTAATTCTCTTCACAGGACAGTCTCTGCTCTACAAAAGAGGAGAACACCAGTTTTCTCATTAACATACACACACACACACACACACACACATATATATATATTTAAAACCACTTGCAGGGTAGATGTCGGCCAAACTGAATGTACAAAGGCAACAAGTGTCTCTTGATCCCAGTATGCTTTGGGGGAACCTCTTCCTCTTTGCACTGCAAAAGGTTCTTCCCAAGCTTCTGCTATTTGTGAAATGCACTGTTGGAGTAAAGCAGACACAAAGGAGATGAGTCCTCACCTGCTTTTAGTTGCTTTTTGAGATGGATGGCTTGTCCCAGCATATAACTACATCAAGTAATTTAATTTCCCCTTTTTTCTGCAACTAAAACAGGTTGCTCAGAGCCCCAGCCAACCTCACTTTGAATGGTGCTAGGGATGGGGCATTGACGACCTCTCTGGGCAGTCTGGGCCAGGCTCTCACCACCCTCAGTGTAAAAATGATCCAAACTCAGGTATGGAGGTGACAACACCTACCTATCTCCAGCAGTCATGATCACCATTGATGCTGTTGCAGCACTTGGAGAAACATGAAGGTTTGGCTGCTCCCCATTCCTCATTTTTCTCCATTTCTGGTTTTGCAGGTGTAATTTTCTTAGTATTTCAGCAGAAACGTGATGTTGATCCACTGATACACCAAGACACACCTCCCATTTATACACGTGGGGGTGTAACAAGACTCCTCCAAAGCACTCTGAGACCACATTACTTTGCATCCATTTTTTTCCCATTTATGCAAGGTCATATCATTCCACAAAGAAAGCATTAAACCAGTAACAAAACCCAGTCAGGCTTTCCCAGGCTTGGGAATTTATACCAGTCACTACAGCCATCAGGGTAAACATCACCATCCCTAAAAAAACCCTAAAATGCACAGCTGGAAGGTGACTGGTTTTCCTCCTCCAAAGAACAGCAACACTTTTTTACCCCAAGCAGCTATTTAGGTCCCCAGGTCCTGGAGACAAGCAGTCTCTGCAGGGTTTTGGTTTTCTTCCCAAGGGACAGATACTAAGACTTGGATTCCTTGATGCAAGTTTAACTTCAAATTTATTCTTAAAAACGTAAGTGGAGCCTGACTCTAACTCTTGTTTCACCAGTTCCTCAGAGGAGCCACCCACCCTCTGCTGTCTCCTTGGTTCCTTCAGTCTTTCCTCAGCCCCTTTGGGACTGCCAGCCTGGTTTGAGGCAAGCCCTCAGAAGACTGTAACCATCTAACCATCTCAGTATATCATAACCACAGGCTCAGAGCCAGTCTCACACAACCTCCACAGTTCGGCCAGGCTTTTCAAGTCTGAAAGATGAAGCTCCAAAACCAAGATGCACATCAGAATTCCAGTCATCACAAGTACAAGCATCCTTTAGTACAAATCTTTATTACCTCCCACTTCCTCGACACAGCTGTCATTGGAATAACCAATGTATGTATTTTACAGACACCATGAAAAGTTACAAAGCATAAAATACACTTTGTAGTTCACAAAGTCAAATTTAATGAGGACTAGCCTTCTGTCAACAGAAGCTGTCAGAGATGGTCACTCATAAGGCAACAGGCAGTTACTAAGTAGCTTGGTGATTATCTTTCCCATTTTTCTTCATCTTCCTGGATTACAAAGCAATGAAAGTTCCAGCAGCTTGTTCTAACTCTTCCAGTTCTGGATCATACTTGGGGCCCACAAGTCATTTTATAGAATTCAGAGGTAGGTCTGTTTGTAGGGCACCCTCCAGACCAGATATTGTCCCAAAATCAATACCTGCACCTTCCCCAGAAGTTTTGGCTAATTTGATCTGCAATCCCTTTTTACTTCCCATCCCCAACCCCACTAATGCTTTCCAGTTTACATCCTGAGCTTCTGTATCATTAAGGTAATGGGAAAAAAAGCAGACTGGGAAGAAATTATCTCATTAAAGCAGATGATCTAGGAAAGAACAGCCTGACACAGACTCCAAATTCTTCTCGCCTGAGTAGTCAGCTCTACTCATCAGGCAAACAGAAAAAAACAAAACAAAAAAAACCAACAGCAACAAAAAAAAACCCAAACAAAAAAACCAACCAACCAACCAACAACAACAAAAAAAAGCGTCACACAGCTGGCTATGCAAAAATGGTTCCTCAGGACTCCATGGCTGCTGGCTGGTAAGTCTTCATTCAGATTTGGTTCATTAGGACATTTTGGTTCCTTCATCCCTGCTGCATAGACGTTGAGATAGTTCCACTCTTTAAAACACCTTTAGCTTGCCAAGGTCTTTTCTTTCAAGAGTTTTAACTTTTTCCCAAAGTCCCAACTGTTTTTTTGTTTGTTTGTTTTTTTCCCCCTGGAGACTCCAGCCCAGCAAGCACACACCATGTCCAGTGCCTCTGTGGAGCCAATGCTGCTATTCCCTGAGCACCCCAGGGCTGAACTGACCCAGCTGCAGATGCCCCAGGCTGCCCAGCTCACCTGCTCATGTCCCATCAGAGCACCCAACTGGTGTAATATCCACCAAAACTGTTTAAAAAAAAAAAAAAAAAATCAAACACTTGGCTAAAACCAGATCTGTCAGAGTCCATGTGCATAGAGAGCATTTACAAATACAAGGATTTACTTGCTTACAAAGATTTTTTTTTTTTTTTTTTAAATCAGTAAAATACTAAAATTCTCTTCTCACACCATGGTGCTGAGGGACATGGGTTAGTGGTGCTCTGGCAGTGCTGGGGGAACAGTTGGACTCAATGATCTGGAAGGTCTCTTCCGAACAAAATTATTCTAGGATTCTATCTCCAAGATTGGGGCATTTTAACTGGAACAGTTTGGATAAGACTTTTTTCCTGTTCTTAAATGGATACCCTCACTTAGGCTAAACCTCCTCTTCAATTTAGGCACCTAATTTGTGTACAGAGGATCCTGTGACCATGCTGCACCCTAAAGCTGCACTCACCCTAAATCTTTCCACACACTTCTCCCCACCTCTCAGCATGGAAGGAAAAGGCAGATACCAAGTACGCCTTCCTTGGTGAAATTCCAGAACCAGACTGAACAAACTGGGCTTCCTTCCTGCTGTAGAAGTACTTGGCATATGACGGGGTTTAATTTGCACAAGATGAAAAGTTCATGCAGTTCTCCCACCAGCTCCCTCAGCACACTGCTCCTGTCCTGTGTTTGCCCTCTCCTCTGTAGCTGGAGCCACCAAACAAAGCTGCTTTACTTTCCAAACCAAGGTGCCAGAGCCCAGCTTGTCCAAAAAAAGCCCCATCATTCAGTGCTTCCCCCCACCCGGCATGTACATGTAAAACTCCATGTGCTCTTCAGGGTTCGCTCTGCTCTGCAACATGGACAAAACACTTTTGCCAACATCATATTGAGGGCTGAAAGCTCCATTTTATTCTTGAATTCACATTTAAACAGCTTATAACAGCCCTCCGCTGCAAACCTTCATTTCCAGGCAGGGTTTTCTGCTCTTGGAGATGCCACCTGATGCCATCTGTGCGATACGTGCTGGTAATTCTCTCAACTTCTAAACAAAGACTTCTAGGGTTTGTGCTGTTCCTGCTCATGATCTCATGCTGGGAAGCTCCTCTGCTCAAGCTGTGGTCAGTGGTATGAAGTCTCTCACTAGCTTTTCTGGTATGGATGAACCTAAAAGGACAACTCAAGAACAGCATCAGCTTCCAGGCTCACACCCTATGGATTTTTTTTAATTTATCCCCTCTCCCCCAACGGTTAAGATAAAAATCATTAATCCATCTAATAATTCCTTCTTGAAATTATGCCTCACACAAGGGTAATTACATACTGCAAAATACAGATTACAAGAAAGACATCTTTTGCCATACTCTGTTTTCTTTCTTTTCATAAGGTTCGGAATTACAAATAGTAACTCGCTATTCAAAGATGAGAGATTTGTGCTCAGGGATCCCATAATTTCTTTTGTGTTCTTCAAATAATTTTCTTAGTTTCTGCAAGTACAGTGCATGGAGCTGTTCAATCTCCTCAGTGGTGGGGTTCAAGTTTTGTTTCACAGGGATGGGGCTTCCCACTGCAAACCAAACACAACAGCTGCAATTAGCTTCACTGCACTCCCTCCAGTACCAGCTCCACCACAGATCCCAGAAAGGTGGGAGAATCACAGCACAGGTCTTCTGCCATGGGGTCACAAACCTGAGCCCTAGGTCTGGTTAGCAAATTACACTCTCAAACCCTTTAAGGTGTCTCTGGACCACCCATTGCCCACTGACATCATCCTGACTGAGATACCCTCTGAGCACGGTGCAATGCCTGTGACCTGCCCATCTGAGCAAGAGGGATCATGGGAGGGCAGATTCATCCTCCTCCTGCACTGAAAGTCATGGCCAAAAAGCCTGTGATAGATTAAGAGAAGTTTCTCATTAGCTCAGTCTTCCTTTTGCCATTCAGTCACTACAGATTTTGACAGCTGTTCTTGCATTGGAGGCATTGGGAGCTTAATAGACCCAACCAAGATTACAAAGGAAGTCTGGAGCAGAGCAGAGAATTAAGAGGTCCCCACGGGAGCATTTACAAAGGCACCTGAACATGCCTTTCAACTGATGTGCCACTTTAGACTGGATGGGCAGGGAAGTGGAGGCAGAACCACAAAAGGTCTGATCCTGCACTCTCCTGCTGCAGCTTCAGCTGCCAATAGCTCTTTGGCCCGACACAGTGCTGAAATTGAGACTTCATGAGGCTAGGGGTCAGGGCCCAGACCTGGACTGAGCAATACCTTTGGGGATGTGAAACCAATATCCAGCCAACACAGGATTTCCAGAAGCACAACTGAAAACACCAAACAACACCCCTCAAGCCCTTCTGCAGCAGCCACTTCTCCTAAGAGGGGTGACTTCTCCTGGAACTGGAAACTCTGCTCAACTCTCTTAATTTTCCGTGCAGCTTTAAGCAACCTGCTTTAATTTGATATTTAGGATCTATGTCTTCTGACAGGAGGAAACTCACTGCTACCCACCCACTAACAATGTGGGGCAGAGCTCACTGACTCTGTGAGTCACTATGACTCTGAAGCTTCCAGGAGCTGAGCTAATGATTTCCACGCTACATTGAGCCCCCTCCCCAAGAACCCACGGACACAGTGATAGTCTTCAAGGGATATGGGTTAGTGGTGCCCTGGCAGTGACAGGTTACTGATTGGACTCCATGATCTTAAAGGTCTTTTCCAACCAAAATGATTCTCCAATTATATTAATAACTGCAAATGAAGACAAAGATTTGGCCTGGGGTAGAAAAAAACAAAACCAAAACCAATATTTATTTTAAACTTCACATACTTCAGATGCCCAATAACTAATTGTTTCTGCTATAACACAATTCTAACTTCACACAGAAATTTGCAGCACACTTTATGGCATTTGTAAACATTTGCAAAAGCCTCAGGAGAGGCGTAGGGAACTCACCAACAGTGTGGATAGGCTGCCTGTATGGTATCAAACCAAAACTATATTGGAACACTCCTCTGGCATGAAACAGTGGTAAAGCAAAGCCCATGATCTTCTGCAGCTTCTCCTGGACATTTCTGAGCCATGAACCTTTGGGGTTTGCAACTTGCTTGAACAGCTCATTTTCACCAAAGGAAAAGACAGGGACCAGGTGAGCCCTGGAAGACAAGGAACACATCGAGAACCCCACATCAGCCCTCACTTGCACTGCTGTTCCCCTCAGCAGCATAGAAAAGGTTTCACAATGACCAGTACAGACAGCTCCAGCAGCACTAGACTCTGGCAGCAGCATGCACTCAACTCTTCTGTTATGCAGCTGCTTGGGGATTTGGGGGGGCTGAAAAAAAAAACAACCCAACAAGTGATTGGCGTATAACTAGCAAGAAGGTTTTGGGCAGGATTTAGTTAGTTGTTACCCGTCACAGCTTTTTATGGCTGCTCAGAATCACAAAAACAAGTAATTGTGTTTAACACAATCAGGACTATGATCGTGTCCACTCTTGTTCCACTGCACTGTCTCCCTTAGCAAGCAAGGCAGCCTGGCTGCTAACCTTACAATGCTCCCAGCTGGCTGGTGTCAGAACCAGATCTTGGCTCTCCTCTGCCTTTTGTCTGAAGACACACATGCACTTGTTTTCAGCACAAAAACTGTGATAAAAAACAGACATCCTTGAAACAGACGGGAGCTGGATGCCAAGCTCTTCAGCTGTCCAACTGCCAGTGAAATCCTACTTCCTTCCTCCATACTTCTTTGAAAACACCAGCCTTAATCTGTTATTACAAGAGGTCAAATCCTACCCACAGAAATTACACTAACTTGCTTTGTCTCTGGCACAGCCTAAAGAATTCTCATTCAGCTCATTCATTGGCTCAGGAGGATAGGTGCTGACCAGCTCTGGGACAAACTACTTCAGTTGATGGCATCATTGCAGTCATCTCCAACAAACAAAAATATCATGATGTTTAAAACCTTTACTTCAGTGTGCTTTAAAATTAATGCTTAATTTCACTAAATATTTTAAAGGTAAAAAAAGCAGGATACTCCTAAGCAGCTTCTGAAGGATACGGAGGTGTTTTGTTTGTGTTACTTCAGTAAAATTAAGTAAAATTACAGGACAAGGGGTGATGGTTTTAAATTAAAAGAGGGAGGTTTCGACTGAAGAGAAGGGAGAAACTGTTAAACTGAGTGGTGAGACCCTGACCCAGATTGCCCAGAAAGGTGGTTGCTGCTCCATCCCTGGCACTATGCCAGGTGAGGTTGGCCAGGGCTCTGAGCAACCTGCTCTAGTTGCAGATGTCTCTGCTCCCTGCAGGGGGGAGTTGGACTGGATGACCTTGAAAGGTTCCTCCCAACCCAAACTGTGAGTCTGTGATTCTAGAAATGACTTAATTCTTCATTCCCCTTTCTTGGCTCCATTCAGCCCACAGTATCCTTGAGAAAACCCTCAGTGTAAAACAGCAGTGTTACTCTAACATTGTCTGGATGAATTAGTGCAGGGCTCTGAATGCCTGAGGAGCCTGCACTGAGGGCAGAGCTGTCTAGAAAGCACTGTGGACAAAACAACTACTGCGACAACTTCTCAAGCCTGACGGACCCCAAAAAGTCATTGTCCTCACTGGTGTGTGCTCAAAGGTTCTCTCTCAAATAGAGCATGTCTCACCCAGCCACCTGTAAAGGAAATATTGGAAAGTCTAGGACAAGCTATGGCTGTGTAAATACTCCACCTTTTACTACAACAAACAAGAATCTCATGTGGTGCAATAGCACCCTGAGACTGTGGGATTTGCTTTAATCTAGTAAAGGTTTTTGCAAGATGATTCGTAGGAGGCTGACACAAAGTGATAAATAGTGATGATTGGGTAACTACAGATAAGTTAGCTGATTCATCATTTGCTTCATGTCTCAAAGATTTCTTCACCTCGTATCAGGTACCTGTATTACCTTGGACCAAAATATCCTTTCCAGAAGTGCAGAGGATTTTGCTGACATCATCAGGCCACAGGTGACAATCTCCTCGTTGAGGAACAACAGCTTCTCTGTGCTGCCAGTGCAGGAGCCAGGATGAACAGATTTTCACACTGTTCCTGCTCTCTGCCCCTTTCTCTCTTGGTATTGTGTAATGCACCACCAACATAAGCAAGCACTGATCACAGGTGGTTCTGCTCATCCACCTCCCTCAATCCTCCATCACCCTTTCATTTCTATGTGAATGGAATCTTGTTTTGTATTTTGTTAATTGCTAGAAAGAAAACATTAAAAAGTAGAATCATTTACTGCATGCATAATCTTTAGACAAGAACTCAGGACTTTCTCAGCCCAGAATACTAACTGTACCCTGGGCTGCTTCCAGAGCAGCAAGGTGAGGGAAGGGATTCTGCCTCCCTGCAGTGCTGAGTCCAGCTCTGGAGACCTCAGCACAGCAGAGACAGGAACCTGTTGCAGCAGGGCCAGAAGAGCCCCAGCAATGCTGGGAAGGCTGGCATCCCTGTGCTGGAAGGCCAGGCTGGGAGAGTTGGGGGGTTCAGCCTGGAGAAGAGAAGGCTCCAGGGAGAACTTCTTGGGGCCTTTCAGGACTTCAAGGGGCCTGTCAGAAAGATGGGGACATACCTCACATAGAAGCAATTTTTCTTGCCAGTTCTCTAACCCAGAATGACCTGGTGGTGAAGGTGTGAGGTGCAGCTTTCAAGTTGCTTGGGCAGAGACAGGCATTGTCACCCTAGAGCATGGCTCTAGACAACTAAGCCTCTTCCAAAAAGGAGGACCATCATGTGAAACAAAGAACTTCATACAGAAAGAAGTGGCCATTCCTGTGTTTTGTAAGTGCCCTGTTATTGCCACTGTATATAGGGGATGCTGTTGAAATCAAGGCCATGACAGGCAAAGGTGTATCTGGTTTCTCAATCCAGTTCTGTTTAGATGAGAGATAAACACCAACCTTTGTGATCTGACAGATCAGACATTTATGGATAATATGCTCAAACCAAAGCGCACCTAAATACTCTTCTGAACTTCATGGCTAAAAAATAAAAGCTATTGATAGTATTTCAGATCCCACTGGATTAATAAGTAGGTGAGCAGAAATTGAGTAAAGACTCATTTAGGCACTATTTAAATACACAAGTGCTGTTTCTGGGTACAAACTAGACTCAAATGTTACTTTCTTTCAGAGAATGGGTTCTTTAGCTGACTCCTAGAGAGATGTACAAGAAACTCTCCTGGAATTTTCATGCAGAAGAGTTTCTAAGAGAAAAACCAAAATGTTCTTTAGCATCCTGTGTGAAAACTGAGACCTCTGCTACTCAACAGACCACCTTCTATGCAGTTAATAGCTTAAAAAAGATTTCTCAAGATTACTTTTTTTCAAGTATACACAACATCTAGACGAGTCCAGCATAAACAGAGCAGCTTGTACTATGTAAGTCACTCTAAAGCTGTTAATATATGTTAATTATATTAATTATGTTAATAATAATGGTTGTTTGGCAGTAAAAAGTGAGATGGTTTTGCTTGAGATTTTCACCACAAAGTACCCAGAAACGTATTTTTTTGCAAGTCATACCCTTCAAAGACTTCAGAAGAAAGGTGAAAAGCAATCTCCCTGGATCACAATCTTCTGTGATTTAAAAAAACAAACACCCAACCAAACCAAAAAAACTCAGAGCGTAGTTTGACTATTTTTTTTGTTTGCTTCAAATAACAAAGTTCTATCTCAACATACCTCTAGTTTACTGACCAGAATGTCTGCCCTGCTTGTCAATAACTGCCAAGATTTACTAAATATTGTTTCACAAGTCATATTCTTTGCTAGCACAAAAAAAAAAACCCAGCTGAAACAAACCACCAAGATATGCTAATAACACCTACTGCTTGCAACTGATGAAAGTCAAGGGAGTTTACAACACTCCCAGACTGAGTTGAGGTGGACAGACTGGCTCCTATGCCAGATACCTGCACATTCTTAGATGAGTAACTCTTTCAAATTCTAATTCTAGGAGTTCAGTCTGTAGAATCAGAGTTCTATTTAAGAATCCACATGTACTCAAAGTGTGCTTACCAGATGGGAAACCTACCCATGTTTCAAGGCCATTTTAATAAAGCCCTTCCTCTTGAGGATGTTCAAAGTTAAGCTGCCAGGATGTGCGTTCAGAGACTCCTCGGCTCCCCCGATCACGATGATGGACGCATGGCCACCACCTTTGTTATTCAGCACGTATGAGACACTGTCCTTGGAGGCAGAAACCATTCCTTCAGGAGCAAACATTTTAAGAGTGACCACTGGATCTTCACGTACAAGCACATTAGAACTGAAGGCACGTTGTTAAATATCTAAACAGCATTCCCATGTGATTACAGCCCAGGACAAGGCTCAAAGATTTGGGTCCAACCCCCTCACTTTGCAACAGATTTGGTCTTAGGTAAGTCCTTGATTTTACACTGATGAGCTAAATGCTGTTTGCCCATTGCAGGAGTTTTGGGACCGTCAGGGAAGAGCATGCATACTCCTCTGCCAACCAAAGTGCCCCTCAGAGAGATCCTGTGCCCGAGGAGCCCAACGGAAGCAGATACAGTCGAAAGGCTGCAGCTAAAGCCACATAGCAGGCAAGTATAAACACAGGCATCAAGGACTTAGCAGAATCAACAGGACACTTGTCAACTCAATCATGGATCAGCTGAGCTGATCGCCATCATTCTTTTCAAAGTTCTAAAGCAGCAGCTCCATGTTCAGCAACAGTATAACTGTGGCAGAAAATGCTCCCTTGTACCATCCCCAGTGACTGCATCAGCTTCTTCTCTAGGAACCAGGACCTGGCACTCATTTGTCTGCTTAGGCTAAAATAGCAGAATCTATGACGCTTTCCTGGTGCTCCTGATGATCCAGACCCTTCCAACCATTGGCACACTGCTACACTAGCCTTGAGTGGTGGCACAGACCTTGCTCTGAAAAATCCCCTTTCTAACAGACATGCATCTAACTCCTCCCAGGACTCCTTCAAAGTCTTACAGAAGTGCTATTTACCCAGAGGCCACATTTAATTACATTGTGTTGAATTAATACTGTCTAAATAACAAGCTAGAGAACAAGTCCAGTTGGTGGTGGTGGTTCTTAGGGGGCTGGTGGTGATTTTCAGGGTTGTTTTTGACTGAGGTTGGGGTTTTTGTGTTTGTTTGGATTTCTTTTTCACAGAGCTAGTATAAAAGGGTACCCTTTTGGATGCCAAGCAAATACTGCATCTCCTGTTACCCACTTCCCCCCCCCCAACAGGGACATTATAACATGGATTATGAAACTCTCACAAGGGAAGATGATTCTGACCTAGTTCTGAGAGCTGACAACAAAGAGGGATACCCTGCTACTGAAGCAAGGTATGACCTGAGTAAAAAGCTACCTCCATTCGCCACCTATGTTGCCACAGTCCCTGTTAGGCCGACAAACACTCAAGTGATGCTTGCTCCCCTGTCAGCATGCATTTTTCTCTGGAAGAGAAAGTAAGAGCCTTTGCCTTTTCCCAGGTCAAATGTCTGTGCTTCGCTGAAGTCAAGTCGTCGGGCTACTGTGTCAGTGCTGCAACCAGGATTAAGAGCTAGAATTGTATCTTAAACCTACTCTGTGCACTAGACGGTACATACTCAAATGGTTTAATCAGTTTAACTCAAAAAACTAATGTATTAAACCACTGTGGGGAAACACTACTCCTGATGTCATTATACAGTCTTCTGTTCCCTAAACTTTACTGTTGGTTATTTTTATTTTTTACTGCTGCAGAAGCAGTCATGAGTATCACCAAGATGATACTCACGAATACCAACAAGTTATATCTTGGTGATACCAGCGAATATCACCAAGATAAGTGCTGCTCAGAACAGAGAAGTTCCTGTCTTTACATCTTACATCTTTACATTTGTGTAATTAAAATTACACAAATTTTCCCTTAGCGACCTCAGTCAGAAGAAGGTAATTAACTTCCAACTAGGAAGATATTTGTAATGAGTAGGACTTTAAGCCTTTCAGGAAAGAGATTATCCTCATTTTGTTTTACAAGTGTCTGTGCAATGACTAAATGATGTTATAAATTAATATGCTGTTCTCTTCTGTAAATAACCAATGCTCAGTGTAGTAAAATAGAGGTTTAACTTTACCTTTTGGAAAGGGAACTTACCATTTACAGGTAGAGGAACATACCCTACACTTGAAGCAAAAGCTGCAACAGGGAGGAACAGCTGGGACATTCTGCTTTTACCTACCAGCACTCATTATGTATTCTCTGAAGAAGGGGCAGCCGAACCAGATGGGCATTATATGAAGATATGGAGTAAGCCCAGGAAATAAATTTTTGAAACTTGGACCGGTGCAAAAGTTTCCAAAGGCTCCAGCTACCAAGACGCCGTGAGGGTGAAAGCCAAGTAAGTAGTTTTGATCTGGACTCAGATCTGAAGTTTTTACAAGCTGAAAAACAGAAACAGCAGAGGACATCATGAGGCTTACCTCACAAGGATTCCCCAAAAAAATGTCTGGAGATTGCACATTGAGAAGACACAGAGCTGATGACTATTCATTTCCTTCTAAGCACTTTACTGTCATTTGACAGATTAACAAAGTTTAATTAGATGTATCTCTCAAGGCATTATACCTAACCTTAGTTGTGCTGAGGCACTACCTTGTGACCCAACAGTCCAAGCAGAAAATCAGCCGCCACCCCTTTTTGTCACTAAATCCCAGACCTCCCATGTTTTAATTTAAGTTCACCCTGGAGTAAGTATTAGGATTTTACCAAGGATGAGTCTTTGACATTTGTCCACACTCATGGCTACTCAAGCTGTCTCAGTTCCAGTGTTTACAGTTCTGTGAGAATCCTTTTACTCACTTGAATGGGAAAGTATTCCCTGAAGTATTTCCAAACTGTCCAGCTTCTGACCCATTGGGACCGTCTGCCTCCTGTGCATGGAGTTTCCCAGTCCAGATACAACCACAGCAGGTACAGAACAGCAAGGAACCAGAAATTGCCCAGGATCAGGATCACAAAGAATCCACAGCAAAACTCTGCTACAAGGGGAAAAAAAACCAAACAAAAACTAAACCAAAACAACAACAAACAAACAAAACCCACCAAAATAAAAACAAATAAAAACAAACAAAAAACACAAACAAAACAAAAAAAAAAAAAACCCCACACCAAATTGCAATGTTAATCACCTTGAAACCCACACCTGATATTTTTATGATGGATTCTACACAAAATGCACCCAAACTGCAGTTAGCATATCTCATGTCGTGTCAGTGTTGTTACACAGACGGTGAAATCCCCACAAGGATGTAGCACCTCAGTTTCTTATTTCTTACTCTACTGACCAACTGTACAAATAAGCCTAAGATGATGCTGGGTTACTTTCATAAAACAAAAAGCATGAGATGAGAAACCAACACACTCATCTCCTCCTCAGGATAAGGTTGAATACCAGTGTTTGGTAGAAAGCTTGGTCTGACTGTGCCTTCTGAGTAGAGGTGGTTATATTGTCATGGGGTAACTGTGAAGAGAATCCAGCAGCAGACCAAGCAAGCAAAGCTGCCAGTACAACTGAGTAGGAAAAAAAAAAATGATTAAAGTTCCCCTTTCTGGCAAGGAATGAGCAGAAAAATAAAGAACTGCACTGCTTCAAAGAAGGGAGAAAAGAAGACCACAAACAACAGCAGAAACAGGATCAAATCTGCTGTTTTGAAAGATACTGTGCTCTTCAGTACCACTGTACTCGTTGCTTCCTGCTTAAACAAGCAACCCTGGCCTTGCACCTCCCTAAGAGCTCTGGAAAAACCCCACAGCTAACAAAGCTCCAAACTGATGTGGAAAACTCCCAAAAGCTGCAACGGCGAGTTCTAGGGAACATTGTTAGTACAGGACAGATCAAAGATGACAATTCTGCTGCTCCCTGGGAATCTCACACCAGCAACACTTTAAAGCAGAGCACGGAGAAATTTTAAGGAAAAGACATTAGCTGTTCTTTGAAGACGAGATCCTGAAACTATAGCAATTTCTAGGAATGCTAATCCAGCCAGGATGCCAAGGCTCCCGGTCTAAGTTTGAATAAGTATGAGACAGTTTGTTTTAAATTGCCATCAATCAATTAATTTCAAGTTATTACACAATTATTTTATTATCCTACCCTTCCTTTCAGAAGGGTTTTGGGCTCAGTGCAGAATTGCACGGCTTTTTATCTCAGTTCCCTGGCCAAACAGCTGAAAGGTGCTCTGCATCCTTGCTGGGAGAGCGAATGAAATCAGCAGTGAGAAGTGCCAAAGAGCGACCTTTAATACCACAGGGACAACTGGCACACGAGATCCACAAGCTCACCCCTGTATCTTGGCCAGAACAGGTCACTGCCTGCGGCTGATCTGTGGGGAGAGAAGCGCTGGCAGTGGCTCAGGGGAGCTCAGCGCCTCATAGGACAAAGCTGGTTTTTTATTGGGTTTGCAACAAGATACGTGAAACAAATCACAGAATATCACAGAATCACAGAACATTAAGGGCTGGAAGGGACCTCAAAAGATCAAGTCCAACTCCCTGCCAGAGTAGTATCACACAGGGCAGGTCACACAGGAACACATCCAGGCAGGTTTTGAAAGTCTTCAGAGGAGACCCCACAACATCTCTGGACAGCCTGTACAAGTGTCTCTCACCCTCACCACGAAGAAGTCTTTTCTTATATTTATGTGGAACCTCCTCTGTTCCAGCTGCACCCATTTCCCCTTGTCCTATCATTGGATGTCACTGAGCAGAGCCTGGCTCCATCCTCTTGATATTCACCCTTTATATATTTATAAACATTAATGAGGTCACCCCTCAGTCTCCTCCAAGCTAAAGAGACTCCTTTCTTCAGCAGGGAACAATTCCTTTTACCACGCACCTCCTAATTACTGCTGTGCATTTAACATCCTGCGAGAAGAGTTTTGATGAGTCAAAACCAATGCGCCTCTAAATACAAACCCAGTGTTTTCTCTTAAGAGAGGGCAGTGAGTAAATAAATGGCAACCACTTCACCTTAATTTGTAAGCAAATTCCAGGCAAAAGGTGAATAACACGGAAATTGTTACTTTACTATATCATTGCCTTCTCAAATGTAGCTCCAGTGTACATTGCAGGCATAGTTTTTTTGCTTAAGCTTGACATAAAGCTTTGAAAATATATCCAGTGTCTTGCAATAGCAAAGGCAGGGGGGAAGAAAATATGAATTACAAGACAAATCACTGCCACAGGATTCTGAAGATCCCATCTGATGAGTCCCTTTTACTTCACTTCTCCACTTAAAACACTTGGGACACTCATCTGCTGCAAGAAGTGGGTGACAAAGATTACATACAGTGTTAGCCAGCAGCACCGGCAGGGATGTTGGAACCCGGCGCGTCACCCATTAAATGGGCTCTAAGTTTGCAGCCGCAGGCACCAAGTTAATAAAAGATTTACAAACCAGAAAGGGAAGGAAGTAGGAAACCA
Organism: Corythornis vintsioides; assembly: GCA_025447755.1. Lineage (NCBI taxonomy): Eukaryota > Metazoa > Chordata > Aves > Coraciiformes > Alcedinidae > Corythornis > Corythornis vintsioides. The sequence goes on from JAOEGS010014333.1 coordinate 15,027, forward strand.
GTACTCTGGGTGAGGATATGCAGGTGATCCCCACAACCGGAAGCTCCAAATACATTTGGAGTTACTAAGGAGTCAAAAACGTTTGACTAATGTCTCTTGTGAGGGTCACCCAAGGTACAATTAGCTGCTAGAAGAAAAGCCTCCTATTACTCTTGGAGTAGCCACAAACCCTGGCCAGCTAGTGTGAGCAGGTGAGCAGAGTGTTCATTCCAACCCAACCAGCACCACAGGCTCTCCCTAGTACCCCCCAAAGCCACAGAAAACATCTCACATCAAGAATTCTGGACTTACATCCATGCTGATGTTCCTCTAATAGAACAACTTTAGCCTTCAGAGCAGCAACACCTCTGAACATGGGTTCTAGAGGAACACAACACTGGAGGGACACTCAAGGAGAACTGCGCAGTGATGTCCTCATCCCTAACAAACACTTGCTTCTCTCTGTTATCCCTTGAGGTACCACTAATAGGTTGATTTGGGCATAAAAACTATTTTCCCTGCTTAGTGGATTCTTTTCAGCAGGGGGAAAAGAGAATATAATTAAAAATCAGCTTTAATTTCTGGTAATACTTTCTAAATTATTTATAATGCATAGAGATATAAATGTAAGTTAAATAACACATATAGCAAATGGACTCCAAAAGTCCCACCAAAGGAAGACCTGAAACAACAGTGAGCAAGTCCACGCCTCTGCAGAGCACACAGAATGTCTTAAAAATGGAGTCATAATGTCAGGACTATCCTGTTTAAAGCCTATTAGTCTGGGCAAATCTGTCCATACAGAGATTTCCACCAGAAGAACAGGAACTCGCTGCCACTTTTCACCCCTGACAGATATGGACTTTCCAGCAAAGAATGAGACGGGAATGGATTTAAACTAATTTCACTGGAAAACTGTTGAACTCCACAGGAATTTGGTTGCCACCTTCAGGAATGATGTGGTAAGGAGGTCAACATTGAATTGAATGTCTCCTGTAGTGGAGATCCTTTGTCAGCTTATTGGTCACAATCAGGAGACCTGGTCACAAGGATGTTTGAGCATTCCTACCAAGGGAGCTGTATTTCAACACTACCCTGATAACAAACACAAACCCCCCAGTACCAAGCTTTGGAGGCTGGTTTAAAGGCTTGTTTATGCTGGAATTCAGTTCCAGTTCTCAAGCAAGCAGACCATCTGTTGGCAAACACTGATAAATTAGAGATACAGAGTATTAGGCACTGCTGACCTGTAGCCAGAGTGGTTTGGCTACAGTGAATCCTCCAGTTACTGATTGCCAAATCCTGAGACAGCATTCCACATTTAGCCTAGGGCTTGTTTGTTTCTTTTACTTCTCTTTTGTCATCTCCATCAGTTACGTTCACAAACAGGTTGCCAAGCTGCTTGACACAGCACAGTCATTTTCCTCCTCTTCTTCTGATAGATAGATAGATACAAATACCCATGGAAATATATGTTTTGATAGATGGTTTGATTCCCTCCCAGATACGTAGGGAACAGAGGCAGTGCTCCTAGGAACACCAGTAGCCTGTTGTTCTGGGATCACTCATTGGTCTCTGCCCAAGGGGTAGCAATAAGATTTGGGGATGCATGGACAGAGCCTAACAAAACCAAACAGCATCACCAAGAAAGGCTGATTGAACTTCGATGCGTTTTCCTAAGTATCAAAAGAAAAGTGGGGTTTTTTACATAAGGCTTTGAAGAAGAATGAGGCCATTTTAGTCAGGCAGCTACAGCTGATGAATTAAATCAGCATCAGGTAAAAAAACACGACATGTTTGGGGAAAAGGTTCTTTTTTTTTTTGCTTCAACACGTTACACTAACAACTGCTTTCTCAACACGAAAGCCTCTTCTTATTCCATCATCAATACCTCGCCCCATGGCAAATGTTTCATCAGGTCTATTCATCTAGGGAAGCCAGATCCTCAACTTCAAACTGTCTCCACCCAACTTCATTGATAGAGTGCTTCACCCCACATGTGCGGGAGTTTAATCATGAGAGAACAGGATGTACTTTAACACACCGCAGCCTTTTTAGCATATTATTTCAGGGCTTCATGCATATTCAAGTAAACTTTTGTTAGGTACTCATTTTGTGGTATTAAGTATTTTTCAAGTAAACACCAGGGTGCATGCACAGCAGTCACCTCCTAGGTTCCCAGTAAGGAGAAGACTGGGAAGTGAGCCACAGGAGATGCACTGTTCTTCCCGACCACCACCTTGTCTCAAAACAAAATCACAGTATCCTTGTCATAAACACTCGCTCATTTCCACCTCTCATGGAACAAGACACCTCTGCTCCACCCAAGCTACTTACTTCTGAATTTAATTTTTCTATGTGCATTTGATTGTGCCCCCAGACAAGCTGATGAATCTCTAATAACAGTAATTAAGTAAAAAATTACATCTGTCCAATTAATCTCTTTCAGCTGTTTGGGTTTGTTGTTTTGGGTTTTTTGGGGGGGGGGGGGGGGGGGGGGGGGGGGGGTGGTTTTTTTTTTTTTTTTTTTTTCCACCAAAGGGGTTGGTTTATATGAGAAATTTTTTTTTTTTTTTAGGAAAAAAAACAATATGATG
>JAOEGS010014334.1:5000-29453 GCA_025447755.1 Corythornis vintsioides
GTCAAGTAAGTGACACTGTAAATTTAATTCACAATGTGTTTAGCTTGCTCACACTTGTCAATGCACTTTCTATACAAGTATGTTGGCACATATGGAGATTTAAGGTATGGGTTGCATTAATTTAACAATACAAACTGAACAAGAACATATCTTTTAGCTGATAAATTGCATAATTAGCAGGAAAATCCATCAAATTGTTCTATAAATTCAAACAAGCAAGTCACCAAAGTTTTTTGGAGCTTTTTTCTTTGAAGGCAACAGCAGTGCACATTCTGTAAATTACACTATTTGTATTGAATATCAAAAAAAGATACATTAACAGCAAACTAAAATAAGAGCTGTATACAAAACAAAAGCTGTGAACAGAATAAACAGTTTTGGAAAATGAGAGGCTTTAAGAAGTGTCAGTGCTATCTGTACCCTCTTCCTTCACCCCATTTGCCTAAAGAAAGAACAGAACTCTATGAGATATACTCCAATAACCCAAGCTAACACCACACCTAGACATGGCAGTGTGTCGTTTATCTGCCAGTTGCTGGAGGAGGAGAAAGACATATGCAGAGACTATTTCCTTCACCAAGATGCCAACATTCTTTATTTATTAATTTACAGCTCTTTTTATACCCTTTTAACTTCAAGGCAATTGGACAAGAAGCCAGCCACCCCCTGGGGTGACTGGCTGGAGTGCCACAACACCCATAGTCAAACATCTTTCTACTGTTTTACAAACAAATGCCACCAAGGTCACAGCTTGTGAGAACCTTCACTTTCCCACAGGAAGGAGAATTCCTTTGCTGTCACATTTTAACACCCACAGCAGTGTTTCTGCCTTTTAGAATGTGAGGGAACAAAATACTGATTCAGAGTTGCAAAACTGAGGACAAAGGTTACCTGTGCTCTCCTGCAGCTGTAAATGCTCTCCAGACATTTGGTGTGTGCCTCCCCTTAAAGCACATGTCCCTGCCTCAGATGGGACTCTGTGAAGGGATGTCACAGTCAGGATCTGAAGGAACATTTGAGGTAGTGTCAAAAGGGAAGCCTAAACACACCTCCAGAAAATTAGTGACTTTCTTATTTCTTCTCTCCTGCTTCATACAAATCAGCAAGAACAACATCATTTCAGCATCATGCCTCTGTTTCTATATGGCCACAAATGTGGCCATAAAGCTCTACCTGTAGTATCTTGAAGAACCAAGACTTAAGTAAGCATGAAGCAACCTGTTATGCAACAAGCACAAGATTAATATTTATGTACAGGAGCTGAACAAAAGCAAATTTCAGCATCTGGCAAAGCTTAAAACTGCATTTGCCAAGATGATTAGTTTCAGAAAAACTAATGTGTGGAGAACACAGCCTATATATAGGTAATAATTCATAAACCTAACAGTTTCAGAAATAATATATTACAGTTCTCATCCTTCAAGCACTTGTTATTAAAACTAATCAGATGTTTACTGACTTTGTATGTTGAAACATGAACTGACATGATCTTAAAAATAGCTTTCTGCACTGCATCCAGGTTTCCTGAACATCAAAGGAAGAAAAAGGAATAGATTTAGACAAGGTTAGAGCAGCTATTTGCAAATTTATGCACAGAAAGATAATTTTAATTCTGATGCAGATTTGGAAAACTTAGTGGCAACATTAGGCACTGTGATCAGTAAAGAGATATGATGGCTGACACCCATCAGTCATGCCCAAGTACTCAAGAGTCAGGCAGTGCAAACCAAGGGAAAGACACTGCCTCTCACTTGCACTAGCAGAAGGTAGAAGAACATTTAATATATTTTATACCTCTTAGAAACACATGACACGAAAAGATGCCCTGAAATAAGAGCATATTCAAAACATGTTAGATGTCTCAAAAATATCCTCTTCCTTAGCAAGTGTATCATTCTGTAACTCCAGCTTCTTCATTCAACATAATCTACCCACAGTGATGTCCAAGCTGGGACACATCAAGTTCTTTATCTCTGTGAGAAGAAACAAAGTTTGGATTGTCTCATGGAGTAAAAATATATACAGCATATTTTAAGGGAATTATGCCATTGCATCTTCAAATACTATATTAAAAACTATATTGTGGATGCTACAATACTACTGCATGGAATTTTTCATCCTGTGGGTTCGCAAAGATTCCCACAAGCTGTGACCTTGGTGGCATTTGTTTGTAAAACAGTAGAAAGATGTTTGACTATGGGTGTTGTGGCACTCCGGCCAGTCACCCCAGGGGGTGGCTGGCTTCTTGTCCTATTGCCTTGAAGTTAAAAGGGTATAAAAAGAGCTGTAAATTAATAAATAAAGAATGTTGGCATCTTGGTGAAGGAAATAGTCTCTGCATATGTCTTTCTCCTCCTCCAGCAACTGGCAGATAAACAACACTATTTCATCTACTTATGTTAAAAAATTAATTATTCCAGCTCTAAACTCAGCCAACAATCTTGTCCAATTGCTGGTATCAAATATGAAGCAATAAGGTAAATCCCTTCATCCCACCTCAACTCTTGACAGGCCTTCCGACTTACAGATGAAAGTTTTCAATCTCCTCAAAAAAGATGAAATCTCTCTCTTAAGCAAGCAAAGGCTTCTTACAATCTGTCCTCCTGCCTTTCTTTAGAGGGCTGTCTAGGAGAAGGATTAGGCACATTATTAACCTGTTCCAAACCCACGTGGAATTTCGCACATTTTGTAACATCTGTCCTTTTTCTCCAAATATGAGAATTTGCACAGTAGAAAGAACCACAGAGTGTAAATCTGCAAAATCCTCTTTGCCAGTAGAACTACCAGTCCTTCTAAACAGGGACTGAGTAAAGTAAGGAAAGAAATAAAATCACCTTTCAGATAGTATTTTCCTGAACGCCACAGAGATCTAGATCTAGCAAAAGGCTCTGTCAAGACGAAAGAATGAACTCTTATCTAATTAATTTCAGGGAAGGAGCCCCTTTCTCATACTGTATTGGTTTAGGTGATATAAAAAATAAAACACTAGTCATAACCTGGTAAAATCATTGTCCTTTTCCTATCATAAAAGTGGGGTAAAGAGGAAACCATCTTAAAACCAAATCCTGTTCTACAGATGAAGAAAATCTTATTAGTTGCCAAACCCATAGATCTCTACAGATTTTTCTCTTTCCCCTCATAAAAAAAACTTATGTTTTCCACTTGTTGGCTTCCCTTTCATATTTGAAATGTCTTACAGGCTGTCAGGGGTCTTGTGCTCTGCAATGAATGGATTTATCAAATATAAAAGTTTTATTTCTATCTTATGAAACACTTGTGCAGCAGTACAAGTGCCCTAACCACAACCTTTCTTCTATGCTCTAAAACACAGCAGGTAATTTTCTTGAAGTATTATTTGGATGACAGGGAAAGAAAGAGACAGGAGACTACCTCCAAACATTACCTCAGAAGGCATTATATCAGGCAGTTGAAATTTTAGTGGTAAAAAAATAATTCAAGCTCAAACCGAAGTTTTGACATATTCAAAACTCAGTACTTGCAGAAACTATACAGTAGAAAAGAAAAAAATCTATCTTCCACTGCAAGAGCCAGCAATAGTACAAGCTTCTTAACCAGCGATCAGCTCTCATACTAAACTGCTTATGTGAGGGTTTGTGAGTCTGGGGCCTTAAGGAACCAAAAGCTGTCTGCCTTTGATCAGCAGGTCCCCCAGGAGCCCATGAGGACACTGATATGTTCTGCAAGCACAGAGGATGACACTAAAGCTTTTCACTCCTGCAAACTAAGTATCAGTCAGACAGTAGCACTCAGAGCTTTGAGTTGTGACCAATTTGAAATAGTACCTGAGAGATAAAGGTCTCACTGCTGCATTATGCAGCTTCCAAAACTGCAACTACAGAGTAGTACTACAGGCACTTGATTGTTGTGCTGCATAAGACACTGCATTATTAACAGATGACACTATGCTATTGATAATATTCAAATACAAGTACTAGGCCTGTAATTCTCCCTCATTTCACAGTAATCTCTCAGCAGTTAAATAAATGAGTTTGGCCATCTGGAACCAGTGCCTGACGTCACATCCCTGTGGAAAGCCTGACGGGTCAGTCCTCTGTGCTGACAGCACGGAAGGGAAAACTGTTAGCGTGGAGACGACCAGGATCAGGTGGCGATGTGCTGGGGCCAGAAAGGAAGCACACAGAAAAACGGGACAAAGAGGGGACACAAATTACTTAAGACAAGAAAAATGCGGTATCAGAAAAACTGCTTTTCTAAAAAAAAAACCCCAATACAACCCACTCTGGTGTGCGAGAAGGCTCTAGATGAGGAACAAAATCAATCATTTACATCAGGAATAAAATCTGTGCTGTCACTCTCATAAGGCCATAGCACTGTGCTCCGTTGTTCTTGCAGCGGTTTCTGTCCAACGTCAAAGGCAGCCCTCTCTGTAGGGCATGTAGCAGTGCCCCGGGGCCCAGGCCAGGTCGAGGCGGTGTCTCTCTCCTCAGGTCAAAGCCCCCGCTGCTATTCCCGGCCTGCGCTAACCGAGCTGATCCCGCCGGCCTGCCGAGCCCCTACCTCCTCGGGCAGCAGCTCGGCCGGCTCCGACTCTCCGCCCAGCCCCTCAGGCTCTGCCCCTCTCCCCGCCCGCCCCGGGGCGGTGCCCGCAGCTCCCTTCCCGCCCCGCGCCGCTTTACGACAGTCGGTTGTGGCTTTGCATCCGGCGTGACTGCCGTACCTCCACCGCGCGAGTCGGTTCCTCCGCAAGCTCGGCCCGGCGATCGCCAGTGCGCGGGGCCGGGGAGGCCATGGTGAGTGCGGGCGGGGGCCCGGGCCCGGCGCGTCTTGCCGTAGGAGCCGGGGACCGTCGACATTTAGGACGGCAACTCACCAGCCCTTCCCCGAGCGGAGGAGCTCGGCTCGTCCTTGGCTGGCCTGTGGTGCCCGGTGTCATGGGCGACGTGGGGAGGGCGCTGGCCCGCACAAGCACCGGCAAAGCCATTGGGTCTCCCCTAGACCCCAGTGATTCCGCGGTTAAAGCGACGCTGCCGAGCGAGATTTCCCTCGTCCACCACAGCTGGGGGGGGTCCCGCCTGCTGAGTGCACCTGACCCGCAGCCAGCACAGCTGCGCTGCTTTGGCGGCGGCCCTGCGGCAGCTACGGCGGCGCGGCCCAAGGAAAGCGCATTACGGCAGCTCTCCGTCCCTTTGCAGTGTGTCCGGCCCCTTGTGGAGTTTGCAAAGAGAGCTTGTTTTTTAACAAACGCTTTGTCTTCCTTCTGTAGGCCAGTACCATGGTGGCGGTTGGCCTGACCATAGCGGCAGCTGGATTTGCAGGTTTGTAGATGATGGGAGGACACCAAACACCTCGTTGCACTTACCAGTGCCTGCTGCAGTACTGACGAAGTTTAAGGTAGTTCAGTAACAGATCCAGGACACTTTTGGGAGAGCCTGTATTGAGATACGTGGCTGTAATTCAGCAAAATATCAAAGGGTTTGGTTTTTTGTTTTCAGTTGCACTGAATTGCTATAGCTTTATGAAACTTTATACTCAGCCTTGTTCAACACACTTTCTCTAAGGTCGCTATGCACTAAAAGCTATGAAGCAAATGGAGCCACAAGTAAAACAAGCACTTCAGAATCTACCAAAGTCTGTAAGTTTTTATCACTAGCATCTTTAATGTTTATTTGTTGAAATAACTACAGGCTGTTGTCTCCATAGAGCACTGCTGTATTTCCTTCCAATAACAACTTTTGTCAATAATAACAGAACTAATTTCAGTGATTCTGGGGGTGGCTGATAAATAGAGAGCTTGCTTTGGAAAGCTGCAGTACTTGTTGAATAACAATAGTGTTTAAGTACACTGATTTTTTCTAGCAAGCCAAAAGCTTTGCAGTATTCTTACAGACTAAAAGCTTAGCACAGTAGTAAGTTTGTTTTAACTGATAAAAACCAGTTTTCTTGAACACATTTTCTCTTTCAGGCCTTCAGTGGTTATTACAGAGGTGGATTTGAACCCAAGATGACCAAACGAGAAGCAGCTTTAATACTAGGAGTGAGGTAAAAGGAAGTTTTTTTACAAATAAATAAAAAGGAATTTTTTTACAAATTAATGTAAAAAGGAGGCTACATTGATACCCACTTGTTGGTGTGGTTTGAAAAGGACATAATTCCTAGTGCTTAGGACTGTCCTAAGCACAGCTTTCCCTTTGTCAATGCCAAGTCAGGGAAAAACTTTTTCTCAGTGAGGGTGACAGAGCTTGGAACAGGCTGCCCAGGGAGGTTGTGGAGTCTCCATTCCTGGAGACACTTAAGACCCGCCTGGATCTGTTCCTGGGTGACTTGGTCTAGGTGATCCTGCTCAGGCAGGAGGGTTGGACTAGATGATCTTCTAGGTCCCTTCCAACCCCTAATATCTATGAAAAAGAAGCAACCTTTCAGGAGGTTCTGTACTTACCTGGCATTCTGACTTCACATTTCGTTGCTCAAAACTAACTCTAGTTGGGCTTCATACATCTGCACTTCCCCCCACATTCAAAATTAATGTACAGGTCCAGGTAAATGGGCCATTTTCAGGAAGTCTTGGGCTTCACTTGGTACAGTGAACACAGTTGTGCTGTTTGCTCGTGGTTCCCATCACTGCTGATGAATTAGATAATGGGATGTGAAGGTGCTGAAGGCCGCCTTCCTGCATGTAAACTCATTACTTCTGGAATAGCTGTGTAAGGAAGCTAACCCCTGTGAAAACTTAGACTTAAGACCAAATACACAAATTTATCTAATAATACAGAATAAAAACCATTTCTCTTTAAAGGTAACTTCCAACTGTGAAGTTCTGTACAAACTTTGTTGTGGGAAACACTTTTTTGTGTTTTTTAAATAAATAGAGCATTTTCTTTTTGTTTTCCTCCAGCTTTTAGGAGGTTATCCTAATAAAAGTGTTACAACATAGTTCTGCTTTTTGACTATGTACATGACACCCCCAACCACCTCCACTATTAGACTTCTCTAGCATGTCTTTTTCAGTATAGTGTTTTGGAAAAATGGAAAAAAGAAACCTTCACCAGGACATAGATGCTACACATCAGTACTAGGAAAAGAAAACCATACATGTAAGCCACAGAGCTTATGGCTAAGGCAGAGTACTTGCTTGTTCTAAGACATCTTGAAAAGATCCAGGGGAATTTTATGAGGTTCTCTTAAGTCAGTTTTAATCTTTTCCAAAGCCCTACAGCAAATAGAAGTAAAATTAGAGAAGCTCACAGAAGGATCATGCTTCTGAATCACCCAGATAAAGGTAAGTAAATTAAGGCACATTGTTTAAATCATGCATGTTTTTAATACATAATAGAACTATGTAGTCTTGACTGACATGACTGCCTCAGCTACTAAAAGAAAATCCCAGAAAACGGGTGGAAACAAATTTTATGGTGCCTTGTTTTGGAGAGTATTTCTGTGCTTGAATGCTCTAAAGCAGGCAAGATTCAGCAGGTCATCTTGTAACTTGCTGTATAACTTAACAGCCTCAAGTTGCATCAGGGGAGGTTTAGATATTAGGAAGAAATTTTTCACTGAGAGGGTAGTTAGGTGCTGGAACAGGCTGCCCAGGGAGGTGGTAGAGTCACCATCCCTGGAGGTGTTTAAAGACCAAATAGACGTGGTGCCTGAGGATATGGTGTAGCAGTTAGAGAAACACTAAGACAAAGGTTAGACTTGATGACCCCGGAGGTCCTTTCCAACCATAATGATTCTGTGATCTGCTGTGCATATCAGATTAAAATACAATTTGTTAAAATGAGACTTGAAATTGCCTTAATTTTAGATGAAAGCCCAGAGTGTATTTGTACCCTTTATAAAGTACCAGGTGAGTTCATTTGAATGCACTGGAAACTGATGATCAATGGCACCTACTGAGCCTTCTGTGTCTAAACTGGGAACTCTCTCTGCTACTCTGAAGGTTCAGACTTGAGTTATTCTTAGTTATTGAGGCACCTGTGCCTGTTCTAAGCTCTCTTTTCTTCAGTGAGTCAGCATCATGGCCTAGTGCTTGGCACTTTACCTTTTAAGTGAGGCTTAAAAAGTCAAGTGCCGTCCTTTGAAATGACAGTTAAAAATCATCCCTAGGACATGCAGCACAAGTTAACTTGAAAATTAATTTTACCAAATACATAAAGAACCTAAAAAAATCTATCTATAGACTGCTAGAAGTATTTAATGTTTTACAGTTTAACTTACATCATTTAAGTAAATAAGAGTAATTGTAGTAGTAGTAAATGGTATACATACTACCAACACAGGCTGCAAGTCTCTGCCTCTCAGGGTCAGTTCTGCTTTCAGCGCACTTGTATTGTGGATTATGTTTCAGTACAGTCACAAGTCATTTGTATGTCGTGTTCAAAAACTGAACTAGCCTTGGGGTGCAGCACCACTTTCTAAGATGGCTGTGAACTATGGGGAAATTTTTTTATCTGCAGACTTGAGTTTAATGCTTCCTTATACACAACAAAGTTCAGGTGAAGTAATTAGTGACCAGTTCGCTTATGACTAAAAGTAGAGAAAAACCCCACTCCAGTTAACTAAAAGCAACCTAACAAGAATGAGCTATCTCCAGACTGAGCTGCTGCAGTGACTTTGTAAAGTTACATACCTTCAGTCATCATGCAGTTTATTCTTTAAGTTGAATAGCATCCAGACCATACTCGGGTACAGTGGCATTATTAACAACACAAAAGTATTTTTTTTCTGATATGACATGCAGTTTACCTTTCTTCTAGGTGGCTCTCCCTATGTAGCAGCCAAAATCAATGAAGCTAAAGATTTACTGGAAGACCAAGCAAAAAAATGAATACCAGAGGGTTTGTCCATGCAAATGATTATTTCTGATAAGGCTTCTCACATCAGTCCAAATGATGATGGAAATATCACTCGAGGGAGATACTTCCCTCCCTGCTCAGTCACTTTTTTGTGGGAAATGTGTGAGGGAATGAGGCTTAAAGTTTTTTCATAGTGGTTCCTTATTCAGCAGCAAAATCTGCCACTCAAGTATTTTTAGTGTATTAAGAGTAGTAACTCAGTTTGGCCAATGCATGTTACCAGATATAGGTAGACTTAACATGTTATACATGCTGTGACCTTATCTGTGTTAAACTAGCTCTGTTTGAAGTTCATGCTGCTGTTTTTTCATACACCAAGGTTACCATGCTGGGCTGCTTTGGAGAGAGGGGACAGAAAGCAAGAGGCTGTGTTTGATGGAAGAAATGGGACGGATGTGTGGTTGTCTCTGACTACAGAAATAAAGTAGAGGAAACAAATTATTCCCTTGTCTTTGCCTAGTGAAAAACTTCCTAAGTGTCTGGGGTTTTTTTTAGTACCTTTCAGTTTAATGGATTTTAATAATTCAATAAATTCCAAATGTTTAATATAAGTACTGCAGTTTATATTATACATTCTTACACTACAAAGATAGAATTCACAAAATAAGGTTTGCAGTTAGTTATTAGGAAAAACTATTTACATAGACTACTGAAAATACCTGAGCTGGATTTATCCTGCTATATGAAGCCCAGCATATCCCAGTGTCTTTCAGGGCCATGGAGTTCCATCATACCCCAACAATCTCACCAATCTTTCTGCAAGTACAATAAAACAACCTTCAGATGCACTGTATAGCTAACACCCATCTCTCATAAAATCTCTGATGGATTTCACAGCTTTTGTTACTTTCATTCATTATGATCTTACATACTCTACTAACCCTTGGCTGCTGTTTCACTGCACTTCTGTGGACTTCTGTTACAGGCCCTTGAGTTAAGTATGGCCAGAACACTGGCAAGGAAGAGCTCCACAACTTCAGAAGAGAGGATCAAATTAGCAACCAATACAAAATGGAAAACATTTATAACCTATAGAGAGGGAGCTAAGCTTTACTACAGAATTTCAAGTGGGGTGAAAAAGCCACCTGGAACATTGCAGCAGTTCCAGAGTATGCATATTTCAAGCCCTATGCAAAATGTTACTGTACTTCAGTTTTTTCCTGCCAAGTATTGCTGACTTTTTAAATATAGCTTTTTTTTTTTCCTCCTTTGTGGCTGCCTTATCCGTTGAGATGCTTGTGCACACTTCAGAGTTACAACAGTTTAGCTGTGTGTGTTCTCCAGGAGGGTACACTGTTGATGAGCATCAACACTTTAGTCATACTAAAAACTGCCTATCTCATTAAAAGAAATACATACCCAAAGCCAGTTGGTACAGTTCTTCTGTAGCTGTACAGGGCAGAGCAGTTGGAGTGACAGGTGGTTCAGAATACTTATTTTGTCCTTATTTTTATGAAACCAGGTAAGTCAACACAGGTTCAGCACTACCAGTTTGTTTGGACTTCTTAAAACACTTCCTCTCTACCCAAGTGTTTTTCCACACCTATGTTTTTCGCTTCATTACTCCTGCTCACATGCCTGAAAAGATGGGTTAGTGTGTCACGCTTCAACTTCTCACTCAGAAACTACATTTGTGTTAAGTCCTATATATGTTAGTCAGGTTTATGCAAGTCTCCAAGAGAAGGCTGGTTTTAGACTTGTTAGCTGAGGTTTTACATCATCTCCTTAAAGAATAGGAAAGGAGCAAGTTAGAAAACTCTTAAAGGTTCAAGCTGCCTCACAAGGAATTTTCAATTGTTAGTGTTAACAGCTTGAAATCCTTAAAGTCAATAGTAATTTAAATTTCTGATAGAAACAGTCAACAGATGGAAGATCAAAGTTTATTTTCTTTTACTACCAGCATACAAAAAAAAAAAACCATATTGCACATCAAACAACCAAAACAAAAATAAAAATACTCTACTAAGGACTAACATATGTAGTTTATACAGAATAAACTTTCTGGAAATTGATCTTTTCAGTAGTTCAGGTTATGTCTTAATGGACATGACTAATTCAGCTTAGTGTTAACTAAAGCTATGTTTGATTTTTAAATACTGTACAGTTTAATAAATAAACCAAACAAAGCCTCAATGTAGAACAGTCACTGCCAATGTCACCCAGTATCCCTGCAGATTATGAGAATTTAACAAATGTATTCCAGTGGTCTGCAGATTTTTCCTCTACATACAGCATTTAAAAAACATGTATTAAAACAGACCAGTTTCCAGACTAAACTAATGGAGAAATTACATTTCAGTGCAAAATATTTTAGACTGCATTTCTTTCTAGTATTCCTCAGGTGAAGAAGTGGTTGCATATTATTAAAAATGTAACAAAAGCAGCTAATGCTTTCATAAAGAGTATTATGTTAGGGATCCCCCTCACATCTTTGCCATATTTTGAAAACAAAATAACATTTCCTATAGCCAGCAATTTTGTTTATTTAAATGTTACATATACTATCTCAAGGCACATCTGATGATATATTTATAACACAGTAGGTGTCAAAGTATGTTTAACATATGATTTCTTCAGGATCCCTCCCCTTTCTGTATTCCAAAATGGAGGAACTGAAAGTGCGGTGTCAAGACTGGCGATCCATATTCTATCTTTGGCAAGCTTATACAAGCACTATTTTAAATGTAATGTAAAAGAACTGTAAACTAGGAACTTCAGTTTATGAAACACCATTCAGCACTGTTTCTTCCTGGGTATTTCCATCCTCCTGAACAGTAACTTTCTTCTCATCAGGACTGTGCTGTGGTTTAGAAGGCTCATCCCCAGAAGCTGTGGCAGGCCCGTTAACTGCCTTTTCGGAAGGGCTGTTTTCATCAATTGCATCTTTTGCCTTACAAAAAGAAAATCAGGGTAACATTTAAAAGTCCATGAAAATACACAGAGTGGCATCTAAATTTCCCTCTGGCTCACACACCAGCGCTGCAATACGAAACACCTCTTGTTTGCGCCAGTATCCCATCCTTCACAGCCTCCCATCGCTTTTCACTTACAGGATAGTTCTGTGCCAGGCACTTACAATGAATCACACCAAGGTAACCAGCCCCCTGGCAGCATAACCCCAGTGTACCCAGAATGCTCTATTTCACATTTTCTTTTGTCTAAGCCAATGAAGAAATTACACTGAAAAAAAAGTTTTACACCCCTTCCCAAGTCTATAGGAAGATTTTGTTAATCAAACAGCAATGATCTCTTATTCTGCTGAACTTGAACAACTTGTGGCAATAAATTAAACATTACTGTATAGGTAAAGAAATTCTGCTTTATTAAGTTCTGAGTAATTTTTTTTTATGTCATGTAATGCCATTCTGATCCTTTAAGAACAGTCTCAAATCTACAATCCTGGTAATATTAATTCTGAAATAGTCTGTGTAAGTCACTAAACATGCTACATAATACCCCTATTTATAAAGTGTTTTAATTCACCCATGGATAACTTTCACATTTTATTATGTAACAATGCATAGAAGACTGAATTTGAGCATTACAGTGGTCAGTGAAGTCTGCAATCACAGCCTACAAGTCAATGTCAGTTCTGATTATTCTAGGCTATTTTTGCCCTTAACTGTTTGTTCTTGAACTCAAATGCACCTGTAATCAAATGAGGATGATCCAAATGAAGCATTACTTGACTGTTTTGCTGCAAGGGAAGAGTGAAAAAAAAAAAAAAAAGCATCATCTTACCGTTTCCTTCTTGGTTTTGGCTAGTGTTTCCTTTGGAGGGTTTCTCTGTCTACTTTGAGATTCAGCTCGTGATATATAATCAGCTACTGTTACTGTTCAAAGAAAAAAATTACAGTGATGCTCACATCTTAAGCCTAATTCAGCATTAGCTTCACATATCTTTTCTGTACAAGTCCTAGCATAACTGGGAGACATCTCACAAAAGGCCTTCACACTTACAGGTATCAACTACATAGCAAGGTTTGATTTTTTTTCTGTTTACCACTGATTTTAGTGAAAATTATGTTTATGTGATCAAGGTATAGAAGAGTAATTTTGGTCCAATTATAAGTTTTATTGGAAAATAAGGTCTTTCTATACTGGGTTTGATTAAACTGCAGGTTCTTTAAAATACAGACTGTTCATCACTGGGGTTTTACTACCTTGAGTGGTAAAGAATTTTACATTTTTACAATGAGAGTTGGGTTAAAATAGGAAAACAACTGGTGGAGCTTCAGAGTAGGGTATGGATTACAGAAAGCATCATTCAAATCTCTATTGCTTCCTGAAAGAACTGGTGAGAGAACTCTCTCTCCTCCTGCACACAAAATGCAGCCTGCAGAGTGGTGGTGCTTGGCCCCAGGAGGGTGGGTTAGCTGTGGTGTGTGGACAGAGCAAGCCCCTCCGCAACAGCGGAGTTTGCACTGCTGGGGCTACACTTAGTGGATGCTGGCCAGGGGTTTTCTGACTGCTTTTCTTCCTACCACCTCAGCACATGTTTTTGTAACCTGGCTTTGTCTTATCCTGCCCTACTTGTAACCACACCAACTGAGAGCCATTTCTATCTTTAGAATGCACAGTGCTACAAATTTAAATATACACTTGCATCTTTGATGAGCTAAAGCACCTTAGAGCTGGCAAGCACTACCTGTTGAATAGTGCTGAAAATTATATTTAGTATATCATACAATCAAGTGAACTGTTTTACTGGATTTAGGAACTGCATGAAACCTGAATCAGTACAGCACATGAATTTTCTGTTCAACTGGACTTCTTACAACTGGGTCTCTGCATGGTTGTCAAAACCAAGTCAGTTTCTATAAGGTTCTGTACCCAGCTCCTCTCATCTAAGATGAAGCATGTTTTATGCACAATATAATACACCAGTTCTTAAATATGCAGTAGGAACCCAAACCATGTATATAACTCCAATACAACTAAATGACTGAAGTACCTTGTTAGTTAGCATTTGCAGGTGGAAGTTCCTTATTTCACTTACTACATGCTTACTGTGTATATATGAAAAGATTAAGAGCCTTTTTCACAGAAAGTGTTACTAACCACCAGCACTCGCTTTTGTGGCATTTAAAGATATTTACTGTGCAAACTGAAAATACTACCTTGAACAAAGACATCAATACAATGTCAACTGAGAAATCTTGTTTGAGAATTATTTTTTTTAAGAGTACTTTAAAAGAGAAACACCATAGCTTTTGTAGAGATGACTAGCACTGCTTTTTATTGCTGGCTGAAGTTAGTGTCTTAGAATTAAAAGCTGAAAAAAATTTTTACTTTTTCTACCCCTTTATAAACTCTTACAAGACTAGAATATTGAAAAATAATGGATGAGTTTGGATTTGGTATTTTTGTAGGGAGTGGGGTGGGGTGTTCAAGCTTTTCTTCTTCCCCAAAAATTTTGGTTAGTGTAATGGAACAATTTTTTTTCTTAATCAAAAGCTGTATGAGCACCACAAAGAAGGTGAATATGGGTGAAATTTTGAACCTGTCAATCTAGAAGACCTTCTGTTGCTACCTTTATGTGCAAGCATTTTCTAAATAGGGCATCATATTGAACATTAGCTAGTTCACCTTTAACATTTCAGGTGTTAGTACACACAGAAGAAATGCAACAAGCCACAACAACAACAAAAAATTGGAAACATGCAATTTAATTAAATTCCTCCTCCTTCCCACCCTCAATTTGTAGACAACTTCCAAATATTAACAATAGCTGAGGGCTGACAGTACCAGTTTGACACAGACACGGGCCCGACAGATTCCAGGTGAGCTCCCCCACAGCGCCCTGCCCAGGCACCCGTGCCCTGCCACCCCAGCTCCCTGCTCCTCAGCCCGCTCTGAAAAGGTTGTGTCACATTCCGTGCAAGTGCACAGATGCAAGTCAGTGCAGATCATGAACCTTTATATTTATCCTGATCCTGGACCACTGAACTCAACGGCAGTTTGGTTGTTGACTTCAGTAAGAACTGGATCAGAAGTGTTAACTTGTATGTCCAAGCAAAAAGTTAGACATTATCAATTAGTGTCATTAGGCAGATTAAGAACTTCAAGTTCTCCTAGTAGAAATGTCTTTCATCTTTTTCTAGTAGTCTTATTAGTTATTGAGTAACCTTTTAATATTATGCAGCTATATGTAAAACAGCAGACACAACATTCTCTCATGCTTTTGACCTGAGATTACCCACAGCTCCACTCGAATTACCTGGCTGTCTATCTTCTGCCTGACCCCTGAAGCGACGCCTGCGGCTACGATTGCGTCGCTGGGGTTTTTTGTCACTATCATCTGCAATTGCAAAGTTTACCATGAACTATTTCTGACAATAAAATAAATCTTCAGCAGTTTCAGCATGGGGCATTTAAAATTGCTTCTGTTAAAGAGACAGGCTAAATAAGAAAGACTGAAAGAAAAACAATTTTATACTGAAAGCACATAGAGTAACGCAAAAAACAGATTTTACTTTTTGCTTTTGGCTCATTAAAACATTCAGGCATATGCTTAATGACCTCAGATTTCATTTATTTAATAAGCAAACCATATGTCCTATTTTAGCCACATAACCCATGAAAGAGCAGGGTTTTTTTCTACATAATTAAACACCAGATTATATTCTTGTCCAGAGAGTATCAGAATTTACTGAGGGAAAGTACTTAAGCAGAAGCTGGGCAGAGAAACTAACAGCTACTCATCAAGTAGCTTTCCTACTCCAAGACTAAGGTTACCAAGGACAAAATAAAAACAGTGCTGATGGATCAGCATTCTATGAAACCAGCAGTACTAATGGGAAACAACACATTAGCCTTCGGTGTCTCCATTACACAGTTTTTACAAACGAGGCATAGGAAAATACTAGTGGAGCTCAGTAAACAGGACCTTTCATGGCAGAGCCGTGGAGAAGTCTTTCTTTAATCAGACAGCAACTTTTAATGCAACAACACTTTGTCACTAACCAAAACAAACAAGTGCTTCACTACACATACACAGACATTATTTTCTTAACTTATTCTGGGACTATCACCCACCAGTTTACGTACCTAAACCATTCTCATTAACAGAAGCTGTATCAGATTCTGTCATTCCATCCATGAGGACAGCATCTTCATCAGTCCTTCGCCGGCGTGACCTCCTGCGGCGGTTACTACTGTGGTGAGATTCGCTAGCATCGGTATCCACAGTCTGGTCTGACTCTGTGTTATCAAGCAAGCTGTAAGGGTTGCTGTCTGGATCTTTCAGCACTAAGCAAACAACAGCAACAACAAATTTCCATTTAAGATACCGTATTTACATATCATGTAATTTCCAAGTGGATTTTCAAACACATCTATATTCTAAAGTTTCAAAATACAAAGCAACCTTACAAAAAGGTGCAACACAAAAAAATACAGTATCTATGATTTTATCCTAGTTCCTCTCCAATCCAAGGTAAGTATTCAGAGGCACCACACACATTCGTATTAACATTTCATCACAAAGACTTCCAAGGTGACATCTAGGGAACTTTTAACTGCTAAATATGTAACATACACCTTTCCCTTCATAGCAGCATGGTACTTCTGACACTATTAAACTGTTACAACTAGTACAGTCAAATTTTGATCAAACCTAAGGGGACTCGCATTCTGTGATGTTCTCTCACTCTGTATCTAAACATAAGCTTAACTCATAAGGCAGCTATAGATAGCATGCCACAGATGTATAAGCTTTGATAACACCATGAATATTTGTGTGTAGTAGAGGAAGGAAATGAAGATCACTGTGAGCAGAAGTAAAAATATAGCAGTGTACAACAAACTATCACACAAATCTACTGTAATTCCAACATGTTAAGATTATAATGTAAAAAAATTGATACTTTCAAATAGCAAGACATTATACGGAAAATTGTCATGAACAACAACTAAACTCAAAATACATTCGAAACAGTACCAGAGCTAATGGATGACTTGCCACCACGAGGTGCACCGCGCCCACGACCTCCAGATACACTACGTCCTCGTCCTCCAGGACGTCGTCTATTGTCACGTTGATGTCTGCTTTCTCTGTCATCTTCTCCTGCCAAGGACCAGTCACTAAGTTCATCTTTTCTCTCAGATTCTGTTTCGGAGGGATTAGAGAGCTCAGAGTTTGTACCTTTTACAAGAGGGAAAAGAAAATTGGAAATGGATATGAAATTTCAGATTATATTTTGGTTTCATATTCTCACAGAAGTCTTCCAACCAGTATGGCTGGTTACAGATATATATTAAAAAACCTTAAATTTATTCCTATGTACTTCTCTATATATTGACATATTTCTCCATTGACATAATTCTATTATCATAAATTATATATACTCATTTATAAAAAATACATGCACATATAAAATACAGATAGAGCATAGTTTACCTAAGTTTAAGACTCTCAACCTAAGTTTGTTTATATAACATGCAAAATAAGAGCTCAAATATTACCAAAACTGTAGTTTATGGACATGGCTATATCAAGGATTAAACAGTATCTCCTCTCTTTGTGTATACACTGCAGGCATTGGTGTAGTTTCTAGGCAACTTCTCTGAAATTCCCAAGGACAACTTTGCCACATTATAGCTGATGACTGTTGCTAAGCAACCTCTTCTGGTTGTTGTAGTGCTGCTGGAAAAATTTAACTGTTTATATTAAATAGCGTCCACAATATGGCACCATCTCTGAGGTAACCAAAACCATATAGCTTCTTAATACTTGAAAATTCAACACCTACTAATTATTTTAAGCATCCAAGAATTCTCCATACTAACCATTCTAGAATAAAGATATTTAGACCCTATGGTTCTAACATGCAATTCTTGGTATTTTGGAGGGGAGAAAAAAAAAAGTTTCCAAATGAAACTCTGTGTGTATATAAACAAACCACTTTTCATTACAGCTTAGTCAATTAATTGGGAAATAGAAAAAAATGAATTACAAGCATTATCATTAGCATCAGAATCAGCCTGACCAACATAGATGATCCTGGAAGATACAGTCAATTACAGGCTATAGAATTGAAAAGAATAATGTGTTTTGTTTTTGTAACAGAAGCAAACTACATATAGGAGATAAAGACTAATTTACTGTATTGAAGAAATAGGTGTCCCCCCATTTCCTGGAACACTCATGTTTCTTTGCGAAATACATCTTCCAATGTATAATGTCTCTATTTGGGGAGCTGCTGCTGAACAAAAAGGGCATCCGGACACCTCTAGGGAATGGAGCAGAACAGTTCCTGGCTCATTTAAAAAATGCATGATAATACCTCACAAGATCTTAAACAAATCCAGTTAGTTACTGACCATATTAACAATCAGGATTTGTGCTGGCTCCATTTTAAATGATTTTGCTTTACTTTTCAAATACGGTCCTAAGATGGCCACAATCACAGACAAGTGCTTTCTTCTCAGTCAAAACAGATAATGCTAATTCCAGATTTACTTTTACTTTTTTGAACTTGTGTTTCCTGCAGAGTAGCTTTCTCCTTCCCAACTTTTCTTGATGTCACTACTGCTCTTGAAGGACACCATATTCCCAGGGTCATTTTGCTCATTTTTTTCAATTTAAAACAACTTCAACGAGAATGTAGATTTAATTATGTGTTTTGTGCTATGCAAAAAATATGTCAATTCTAAACACTGAACTCTACCTTCACACAGCTATGATCAACACAAAGAAATCTAGAGACAGTTTCAGATTCAAAAGTATTCTTAGAACTCAATCGATGCTCAAGAAAACTCACCATAACCAGATGTGTAACTGGGGCCTCTGCGGCCTCTCCCTCTTCCACTGTAGGATCTGGAGCCTTGCATTGAGGAGAGGGTGCTCTCATCAGTTGTGTAACCCTTTTCTTTTTCAGGAAGTCTAGCAGAAGAAGGTCTGAAACCCATACCAATCTGACGCAATTGTTCATCAATCTGGAGCCTTTCCAGTCTTAATTGTTCTACCTCCTACATTAAAGGAAGAAAAAAAAAAAACAAACCTTGCTGATAACAAAGTCTTCTTTCTCTTCATAAAATGCCATTGCCCATCCAGTCATATTAAAAATCAGAGATTACATCACCTTGAAGGTGGCTGAAAAATCACAGATTTAAAGTATAAGTTCTGCAATCTCTGAGGTTTAGAAGCAATCCAAAATTTTTCAAACCTTTCTCTGAAATCACCATGCAGACTGTTTTTAAGACTATTACTACCTTTCATAACTAAACTTTACCACATTTCCTAGCAATTAAAAAAAAAAAAAAAAAGGCAAACTCACAAAGTAGCATGACTCAAATGGATTTATTAATTCTGTTAAGTCAACATCACGACTCTGTAAGAAGCCAACTAATCTAAATGGGTAATTGTTCTAATACTACTTAGTATTAATAACTATTAGAATTCCATTACCCCAACAGAGCATGAACCTCAGAACAGGACACTAATATTGACCAAAAAAAAAAAAAAGTTTATTACTTCACAAATGCCATTTAAACCAGTGTTCTTTACAGTCCAATCCTTTCAACGCCAACAATACTAGGTAATCATGATAACAACTTAAAGGCCTACAGAACACCTGTGGGCAAGGGGTGGGTTCAAGGCACCAAACCTTAAATCCCAATATACAGAGAAACTGTATATCAACTGCAAATCTAACAACTAAGTTGTTGCTCAGGAATTCTGTTACTTCAGCCAAAGTTTTCTCCTCTGGAATACACTTACCTTTAGATATGCGATGTGGTATTCTAAAAGAACCTGGACATTGCCAATGCTTTCTTTAGTACCAACAAATACGAATGGGACCATGCCCTAGAAAGAAAATGTCAAATCTCATTTTCAGGAAGAACATGATCACTAAAAAAATGCTTTTGTTTAAATTTAGAAAATGTTTCAATTCCACAACTAAGCTAAACAAGTAATGATAGTAACTGAACCTTGGGCTGCAGAGGTTGACTAGAAATAGCTCAGACTGGGGTAAGGGCAAGAGGTTACATGTTAAGGACTTAAGACAGTCCAGCTTTCCCACCAACCTATTCTGGTAGTTATATAACTTGCCACACAGTGTTTATACTGTGCCCATGCAACATTGCTATTATGTGTGTGTGTCTGTCACAGTAGGTGTGTAAAAGCATCCACAGCTTACCAAGAAGTGTCCCATGGTTAAACAACTATACAAGAGGAAGCATCTTTATACATAAGAACATAAGATAAAATCTGCACAAGTATGTACTTTGTGTATGTTCAGGAGAAAGATTAAAAAAAACAATCCAAAAGTCTTGCTTCAGTAGCAAAAAACCTTTCTTGAAAGAAAAAAAAAGAAACAACCCAAAACTTAAAAACTGATCTCTTGATATCCATAGGAAAACAACAACAACAAAAAAAGGCTTTGTTAAAATAATCCACAATCATCTACCCTAGAAACCTACCCAAATGACAGATACTATGGATGTCACCATCATTTACAAGCTGCCCACAAAAAAAAAAACACCAAAAAAACCCAAAAACCCCCACAAAAACCACACACACACAAAATCCCCCACACAATAAAAAAAAAAAAAACCAAAACAACAACCCAACAACAAAAAAAACCAACAAACCAACATGCATAGGCCAGAAAGGCTGCATTTATGCACTGTCTCATGATGCACAGGTGAGAACAACGAGCCCTTCCTGATGCTGTAAGGTAGCACTTTAACTCACTGGAGCCATGCCCCAGAAATTCTTACTTTCTGCACATATTTTGTGAAAAGATTAAACACAACATTTTGAAAATAAAAAGCTAATCAGAGGAAGAAAGAATGAAGTACTTACGTCTTCACGGGGCAGTTTATTTTCATTATCTCCTTCAATTCTCACCCTGACGACTCCAGACTTGTCTACAATCTCCTGAATCACTTTTCCATTTTTTCCAATAACTTTTCCTTCAGAGGGCAAGAAGGGTTAATTTTGCACACATGTGCAAAATATTTTAATGGGTTTCTTGATATTTTCAGTTATTTCTACTTTAATTGTAACAACTACCCAACTCTCCTATACTGGTCACTTTGTTTCAATCTTTTCTCCTACTTCAGAGGTACATAAACATCTTTAAAGAAAACCCCCCACTGTGACAGGTGAAAATTTCCAAATTAAATTTTATATATATATAAATATATGCATAGAATGACAAGTATTGATGAAAAACACTGCTATACACAAGTTTCAAGTACAACATGTGCCTATTTTAAATTTATGTATCAAAATTATTTGGACTCCTCGAAGCCATGGGTACCCTCAATTCAATCCTTCTTTTTACAGGCATTTTTACATTTTTACAGGCATATATATTTAATGGCAGGCTCTTTAAAGTAAAAAACTTATTTGTTTTATGAAAATTAATCTTGCTTTTACAACAAACGATACTCAATAAAGGAACATTCTTTACAGGAGATATCAACATAACACAAAGTAAAGTGCAAAAAGCATGAAAATTTGTTTCCTTTCCTCAACAGTTCAAATAGCTTAGCAGGTTTATGTTTCTTTGGGGTTTTTTTGTTGTTGTTGGGTTTTTTGTTTTGGTTGTTTTGTTGTTTGTTTTGGGGTTTTTTTTAAGATAAAAGGCATGTTACAGCCAATCATTGTGCATGCTAACAACTTTATTTTGCTCAGTGATCTTGTTGCTACTATTAAAATAAACCACACTCGTTGCAGTGTTAAACATTTTTCTATGGATAATGGTTAACCAGTTTGGGGAAAAAGTCCTCAATCCCAGGGAGCTTCAGCAGCTGAACCTGGCAGTTCAGTAGATGGCACTCTCCTCTTGGTACAGAAAGTGAGCAACTGGGCACAATGAACTCTCATTTTGAGTCATTAATGATCACTGCACTTTTTTTACCTTGGCTATCTTCATTAAGTGTGGCTAAATGTATGTCTGCTTACATATATGACCATCAGTGATTTGGACAAGATGTCTGCCTTTGTTGTAAATCAGCACTGTAACTGTTTAAAAGTAGCTTTCAGTTAAATGCATTACCATGACTAGCACCATGATTCTCATATGGTATGTCTGCATTAGTGACTGCTATCCAAATCCCCCCAAAATCCAATCTGTCAAACATTCAAAGTTCCTTGATTCAACAAGGCTTGCTGAATGACATTACAGAAAAAAAGCAAACTACATGTTCATGTACAAACTAATAATTAATTTGCTCATTGTTGAAACAAGCTTTAGCATTAGGCAGATGAGAGAATCAAACTGCATAATTTGAAGAGGTTAAGGCCCTCCTCACAAAAGACACATCTTACCTTGCTTAAGTTGTAAAACCTCAAAAGTCTAATTCTTAGGAGTTTGCACATAAATTATTTACATTGTGTAGTCTGTGTGTGAGCTCTAAGCCCCAAATCATAAGAAGCTAAAGCACAGCTTCCCTTGGATAATGCACACTGCTGTTGGATCAGGTACAACACCTGCACCCTCTGTACCCCCTACATGCCTGCCTAGGGGCTGCTCACACACTGGAGGAAGCTGCCAGACTGGGCAAGCATGAGCAGCAGAGAAACAGGAGTAGGACAAGGGAAGTGGAAAATGTTTCCTGCGAAGACTGGACTAGGGAAAGGTGTGTTCTAAGGGGGGTGAGATTAACATCACCTTTAGGTAGCTTACAATACAGAAGTTACCATAATATGCATTTACATATCCTTATAAAGCTGCGATGCCTGTTTCCAGACTGAGGATGAGACCAGCACTGTAAATTTATACAGCAGCTCAAAATGACCCAACACCACCATCTCAGACACATCTGAGTCCAGGAGGGAGCAATAATGTGAAAATTGTCCTGTGTCATTCTTGCAACTCAACTGTAGTATTTCTACATTAAATTTTGGAATTTAATTTCAGCACTTCTAAGCAGTCAACTTTGCAATTTATTTTTTTATCTAGAATCTTAACTTCAAATATTACCATTAAATACTACAAGTCTTTAACCATTTTCAGTGTTAACAAAGCATTAGTCAACAATAATATATGCAATTTCTTAAGAATTCCCTGACATACATAGTTTTAAAAGATTTATCACTTTCTACTTGAAAGGAGAAATCAAATATTGTACTGGCACTTAAATTTTCTTTGCATAGTCATTCTGATTAGGCACCATTTCCCCAAGATTTTAAGTTTTAGCAGCATTACATACCAACAAGATTTCTGGGAACTTGAATAAAATCCTCCACAAATTCCAAGTAACTTCTAGCCTTTTTTACTGCATCAGCAGTCTGGAAATTAATTAGTAAAAAAAAAGCTTATTTGTCAATATAATACATTAAAAACAAAACCTTGTAGTAACAGCTGCAAATCTTCCAAATATTAAGCACAAACATTCTCAAAAAGAAAGATACAAGTTTAATCTAATTTTGAAGTAGATGTCAAAGAAATAATTCAGTAAAATGCCCAGAGACAAAAATTAAGCAGCAAAGAAAAGCATCAGTAATGAACGAAACAGACTTTCCAGTGCTATTTCAAGACATTTTCAAATGTAATCTACAACTTATCACTAGCAAATCCCAGACAAAATAATCTTACAGATAGATCCTGAAGCAGTTTGTTAGACGTTAATTGGGGGAAAAAAAAGCTAATTATATCCTTTTCTTCCAAAATCAAGACAATTTTCAAATCTAGAGTCCATTTGTAAAAATAAAATTTAAATATAAAAATTATCACAAAGACTCTACACTGAAAGACAAATTTGTAAGAGGTCCTACTAGCATTCATAAAAACTTCGGCTTACAGGAATATTATGTTAAAATAACCTTTGGATCATATATCTCGTTCCACCTGACTTCACAGTGAACGAGAAGTTACAATGCTATGATTAGATGGGCCAACAATAGTTTACCCTCTGCATTTTCCTCTAAACTGCTTTGGAGTCATCTAGTTTTTCTCCATAGAAACTGTGCTACCATTGATATTGTCGTATCAACGCCATTTCAAATGCTTTTTTCAATGTGTAATAGATTATTACATTACCCAGAGGATAATGGCAAAGAAGAAAATGAATTTTAGACCCAGTTGACTCTTGACAGTATCTGAAGATAAAGGTAAGACATTTCCATGACTGAAGGACAGTCTACACAGAGCTTCCCAGGCTCACTGTAAGCAGCCACTGGCTTTACAACCTCTTCTGTTAAGAAAAACATACTGGTTTTTCAGAACACAGCCACTGCCAGAATGTTTACTGCAATAACGAGCCTGTCCTGATCACATCACCTCTGCACTACAACCAAGGCACTCTCCTTCACATTGATGGTTTCTGGCCACAGTTCATCTACATTTTTTTGCAAGATTGGGCAGTGTTGTTGGTTAGTGGCAAAAACTGTAAATGCTCCCTTAGAGCTTTATTATTAAAGGACAGAAACTGACAGTCAATGAAGGGCACAGAGATGCTGAAGCAAGAAACAAAGCTTCAGATTAGCAACAGCAAGAATGTAGAACTAAGGAACAAGTATCAGCACCTAGGTCAGTAGTGACAGGCTTTGGCAGTTGCCGTTTTACATTAAGGCCTTAACTATTCCATCCTTTAATTTTTTAGGTAGAACATAAACACACTACTCCCTGCATCTATCCATCATACTGGGGAAGTTTGAGAA
>JAOEGS010014336.1:0-10769 GCA_025447755.1 Corythornis vintsioides
GAGGTGGTGAGAGCTGCAGGACTGGTCAGTCTGTCCTTGTGCTGCTTTTCTGCCTGGTAGCTCGACAATGGGGTGTTAGAATCCTCTGGGCAGAAGCAGCCCTCGGGGTCCCCTCAAAGCCAGAGGACAGAACATGTTCTCCTGACCCCACTGCTAATTCTGGGAAGGAATTAACACCTCCCCGTGCTGCTGCAGAGGAACAATTGACCCTGAAAGCAGCATTCCCAGGGACTCCTCTGCCCCTCCACGTGAAAAAAAACCAACCTCCCCACTTACTGAAGTGACTGTTTCCTACCCTGACCATAATCTGAGCAGTTAGTGCAGCTTGTAGGAAGCTCAACTCCCATCCTGGTGCTCTAATCACACTGTCCTTGAACTGAACCCCCTTAATTACCAGGGCTCTGCAGTTCTCCCTTTCCCAAAGCCTGTGGGAAATCTAAATCTTCTACAGATTCAAACCAACCACCTCTGTCTTTGCTTCACCTCTGCAGTGTTTCCAAACCCAGCAGTTACTGTGTCACAAAAGCACTGACTCTTCACAGCACTGGGTTTGTGTGCTGCACTGGAGGAAATTAAATCCAGCTCCA
The DNA here is from genome assembly GCA_025447755.1 of Corythornis vintsioides. Lineage (NCBI taxonomy): Eukaryota > Metazoa > Chordata > Aves > Coraciiformes > Alcedinidae > Corythornis > Corythornis vintsioides. The sequence goes on from JAOEGS010014336.1 coordinate 588, forward strand.
GGTGTAAAGCTGACCCCAGGCAGCACTTCCAGGAAAAAACTCTTATCTGGCTTTACTGGCCTCACTTCTCCAAAATTTAACTCTGACTCCAGCAATAAATACTTGCCATCTGTCATTAAATTAACTCCACCACACTCACACCTACCCAGAGCTGACCTTGAAATTCCCCACTCGAGTGTGTACCAGAACAAAAGGCAACACCAACCTCGGGGCTGTGCAGTCCTAGAAGCCCCAAATCTAGCAGTCTCCTCACATCTTGAAGCAGGAGCTCCAGAACCATGGAAAAAAAGCCAGAAGTACTGGAGGCTGAAGGAACCACAATCCCTTCTGGATAGTTCTGCTTACTTTAATCAGTCTCCTGTTGTTTGGATAGAGCTGCAGACCTTGGCTTTCCACTCACACTGGGCTCCAGAAAGAGAAGCAGAACCCAGCCCCACACCTTTTTCCCCTAAGGATGGGGACCCAGCCACAGAACAACATCAGGCAGCTCCATTCAGCAAAAAAAACCCCTTCTCGACTGCATTTCAAATGGTACCTGAAATCCAGCTGGAAATACCCTGCTGAAGAAACTCAACTGTAAATACTCTGCTCATGCTGAACCTCAGCAAAGCACCTGCAGACAAACAGCTCCTCACAACACTGCACTCACTCAATGCAGTGTTAACTGAACACTGACCACCTCCACGTTCAAGAGAATTAACATTTTAACTCTTCTCACCTCATAGCTGGCAGGGTTTTTTGCAAAAGCTGAAAGAATCCAGCACAGGTTTGGAAAGAACGAGCCCCAGAGTCACCTTTTCTGGCAGCTCTGCCAGTTCCCCACACAGGGAAATGCCACTTTACCCTCAACAGCCCTTAATTAAAGCAGTCCTTTCCATTCATTTGCACATGACTAGCGTTGAACTATTTGCACTTCGATATGAGTGAGAGATAAACTGCTTTTTATCAGCAGCTGTTTGCAGGAGAGCTTTTCCAACCTCCATTTCCAGCACAATATTTATCCCAGCCTGCTGTTTGATAACTTATCTGCCAGGAATTACCTCCAATTCCTCATTCTGGCAGAGGTACGGCCGCCAAGAAAAGTGAAAAAATAGATATATTAAAAAATAATAATCAATGTTTAATTAGTAACATCAGGATCTAACTTCACACCAACAACAGGACTGAGCAGGAATGGGCTCTGAGTGAGCACAGGCCAGGCAGAGGGGAAGACACAGGCCTGAAAAAAGGGAGGCTTCAGCCTGCACAAAGAAACACGAGGTGTTTACATCACCTTTTCTGATGCCTGAGACAACTGGGATCAATCCCTGCCTGTCTGACAGCTCCTGTGTGTGATGAGAACAGTATCACAGTGGCTTCACAGAAACTGGAGAAATTAAAAGCCCATAAATAGCCTAACCCAACAGCAGCAGAGTGGTCCCTGCTGCATCTCCTATCCAGGCTTGACAAAAACACATGTACCCAGAATAGCACTCCCAAGCTGGCAATTCCAAAACACTCCCAGGTTTTAGCAGCACAGGTAACAACACTCAGCAGCACTGCAGCTCCCCCCCTCTATCAGCCAGCTCTACAGATGAAAGTCACTCATTTAACAGAACAGAATGACCCCTGAGGAGCTCTGATAACCAGTTTAACCCATCCCACCACTCAAGGGCTGACTTGCCTCTGTCATTTTTCACCCCACCTCGATTTTTTTCACTCCAGAGTCTGTTTGAGCAAGGGCAGGGCTGGTCCTTGTTACCCAGCACCCACAGTCCCCACACACCCCTCAGTGCTGAGGGCCAGAGCAGCACATCCACCCTGCCCAGAACTCCCCCAGTGGAGCCTTGAGGAGATGTGGGGATTTCAGAAAAGCTGCTGTGATATAATATATGACATAATGGCACCTCAGATCGAGGACTAACCCAGTGTTCAGCCAGGGTGCCAAAGCCTTTGGCTGGGAGCTGTGAACTCAGGGAGCAGGGTCACAACTGGTAGAAACCAAAGTTCTCCAGAACACAAAACTTTCCACGGAGCAGAACAACTGCTGCCCTAATGTTGAAACCCCAGAACTCCTGAGGAAAGCAGGCAAAGCTGGTTTTTTCCTGCCTCTGACCTACCTATTTTGGGGTGAGCGGTGGGCAGCGCGGCCTCGGGGAAGGCTGAGATCTGGCAGTTGTCCTGGTAACTTGGGTAGTGGGGTTCTGGGTGACTGACCCTGCAGGGCTGCTGGACAGTGGTGTCCTGAACTGCAGGGTGACAACAGAATCACAGAGTTAGAGTGTCAGGGGTTGGGGGGACCTAGATCATCTAGTCCAACCCCCCTGCCAGAGCAGGGGCACCCAGAGCAAGTCACCCAGGAACAGAGTCACTGGGTGAGGTCAGTTGGCACTGCTCATGCTCCCTGGGCCCTGACACTGCTACAGGATTCCTTCTGGGGGTGGGGAATGAAGAGCAACAGCAGGGTCTCACACAGTCAGCAAGCAAGGTGCTGATCCCACCTCTCTCTGGCATGGGTTTTAAAGGCAAAGGCTCCTGGTGGGCTCCCTCCCACATCACGAGGTATTTACACTCATCACAGGGTCCAAACTGTGGCTCCTGGAGCAGGGCAGGACCCTCAGCAGAGCCCCCTGATGAATCAAACTGAAGCAGCTGAAACAGGCAGCTTGTGTTCATTTAAATCCTGCCATTTTTCACTTCGTTTCCACTCTCAGCTTGTGGTTTTTTTTGGGTATTATTTTAGGGCAAAGGAAGAGTGAAAAATAATGACAGAGCTGATCACAAACCCCCAGAAATCAGCAGAGGTGGTCACTAGCAGCTGCAACATCTGGACAAGGGTGGAGCATGGGCACAGGTTGCCCAGGGAGGTGGTGGAGGCCCCATCCCTGGAGAAATCCCAGGAGGGGCTTGAGGAGGCTCTGAGCACCCTGCTCTAGCTGCAGCTGTCCCTGCTCTCAGCAGGGGGGTTGGACTGGATGAGCTCCAGAGGACAACCCAGACATTTCTATGATCTCTACAGAAATTCTGCTTTTGTGCACCCAGGATGGTCTCTGACATCACCTGAAAGGAAGGCCAGTGGGATACGTAGAAGCCTCTCTGTCAGCTCTAGAGAAACAAACCCCTCCTGCAGCATTCCAAACACTCCTTCCTCTAGCACTGGGCTTCCAAACCTCTTAATCTCCTCCTCACTGATGTCCAGCAGACAGAGACCTGAGCTCTTACCAGTGGCTCCAGTGAACACATCCCCCTGGGAGGGGCTCTCAGAGATGATGGCAGTGGCTTCCACGGTGGACGCGCGGTCGAAGGTCAGAGCACCAGAGGTTGTGATCTGTCCAGATGGAGTCACGGTGACTGGAAAGAGCAGAAGCACTGTGATCATTCAGCTGCTGAAATCCCTGCTCTGAGCTGGCCAGAGGCCTCACAGAGGAAAAAGAGGCCTGAGGCAACCCGGGTCCGGGTCACACCTCCCACCAGTGCCACTGGAAATGGGAATCCCAGGCTCTGCTGCCTCCTGCTGCTCATCCTCTGGGTGCCACAGTGTCCACTTAAAAGGCACCCCATCCCAGATCCAGGAGCAAAAACTATCACCTGATGAGAGAGAGGGTCCAGCAGGGCCACAAAACCCACCAGCTCCTGCCTCATCCTGATCTATTATGACTTGAGGAAGAGTGAATCTTGTTCAAAGTGACATAAGAACCCATCTCAATTTATTAGGACTTGAGCAAGAGTGAATCTTGCCACTCAAAGTGCCACAAAAGCCCCGTGGCTCACAGCTAGCTCTCTGACACTTTGGTTACACTGTCTGTCTACACACAGTAAAATCCTGAGCTTGGCCAACGTGAGGAACAAGTTACAGAAGCCTTCTGGGGCCAGAGTGGCTCCAGAATGTTTCAAACCCTTTTTAAACAGGATAGATTAATTAATCTGGCACTGCTGCTTGGCATGGGGCTCAGCCAGAAGGACCTTTTCACAGGCAGTAATTTCATTTTAGGACACTGAGGCTTCAGACTGATGCCTGGTGAAATATGAGGAGCAGTTCTCCTCTCTCCCAGGGCCCACGTGAGCAAAGGTGCAACCTCACAGCACCTCACACTGAGGAACCAAACCAGATTAAAACCTCTCTGGGGGATTAAAAACAAAACACAAACCAACTCTGCAGAATCTTTACATATTTCTCTTGCTGCAGGCAATCTGATCCTACTTGTTTGGCTGTTCTAGTTTGGGTTTCTGGTGCTTCCTCCAGATGTCTGTTGTTACTGCCCAGATGATGCTGGTGTGATGGGAGCAGGAGGACACACAAACATGACTGGGAACGTGTGAGCTGGATGAGCTTGCAAATTAACTGATGTTCTCACACAGATGGTTGGACAATCAAAATTAAAAAACAGGGTAAGTACCAAAGCGTGTCCTGAATGCTGGAGAGGAACTGGCAGATGAAAGTGTCACCTTCTGCCTCCTTCATTAACAACTTTCAGGCTGTGGATTTCCAGCTGCTTAGAGCTACTTTTCTACCTATTTCAAGAGCACAAAACTCACTCCACAGCCCCCAGCCAGCTTCTAAAGCACAGAAGCCAACCTTGGTGGATGGAACAGGACTTTCCCTGAGGAGGCTCAGCCTTCCCCACAACCTCATCTCACCAGGGGGAAATTGCTCAACTGTCATTTGGGCAAAACCCACCTGAAACCCACTGTGGAGAAAGGCCAGGACTCTCCAGCTCCCCAGCACTGCCAGACAGAGGCCAGGACTCTAGATCTCCCCAGCACTGCCAGGTGCAGGGAGCAGGTACAGGGGGGAAATATCATCCAGATCTCACTCAGAACTGAATGTGAAACCTACTGCTCACTGCAAAATGAATGTTAAGCTGCTTAAAATCAAATCTCCTGGAGGTCTAGAGTTGTACTTTTGCCTACCCAACATGCAGTCCCAATGTGGCCACACTGAGCTGGTTCCTATGAAGCAGGAAGGGAAATTAGCTAAAGACAATGAGCCAATAAAACTGTCCAACAAAAAAGAAGTGGCAAAAAAGGCACTTTTCTCACTTGGCTGGATCCAAGAGGCCACTGACAGACATAAAACATCTAGTGTGGCAATTCTTCACCAAAAAAGGGAAGCCTTTTTAGCAGGAGCAAGGAACCTACATGTGGTAGCAGCCGTGGCAGGCAGCAGGGTGATGTTTTTGGGGCACTCCTTCTTCACTGGAGTGGCAGGAATCTCATTTTCTTTCTTCCTCCTTTTATAGGGGACAAAGAGGCGGATGGGGCCGCTCTGGGAGAAGGAAACACAAAGAAAATCAGAGAAAAGAAAGAGCAAAAAAGCATTTCTTTGGGACAAGCAGCTGACTGCTGGCCAGGGTGGTGGAAGAGAAGAAGAAAAAAGAAGCAGCAGGAGAAAAAAAGAAGCAGCAGCAGAATTAACTATCACCCAGTTTTCTGGAGGCTGCTGCATGACAGAGCTGCAGCTCCTTATCTTTCTTTACAAAGAAGAAAGGAGGTAAGAGTTGCTTTTGTCCCAACATGAACATTCCCAGGATGCTCACAACTGGCTGTGGCAGTTTTTTGGTTTTAAACCAAGGGCTGCAACCCCCCCAAACTCACCAGAGTCATGTCATCACAGCAGGCAGCACACGTACAGGAGGCAGCGTGAGGATTTAGAATCCCATCCTGAAATGAGAAGGTTAAAGGTTCAGAGCCCCCCCAGAGCACTGTGAGCAGGGCTGGGTTCTGCTGGAAAGATCCAGAGCTCCCAGGGAGATGGACCCCTTCCCTCCCTGTGCACTGACACCAGCAGCTCCCCTGTGCCACGTGCTGAGTGGACAGGAGGGTGAAGGAAGGACAAATAGTTTTTCTTTCACATCAAGAAGCAAGGATATGTGAATTTTGATATGTCAAGTGTCTGCCTGAGCAGAAATCAACTGCCTGGCAGTGTCAAATTCTCCATCAGACCCCTGGATGTCACAGCTAAGGGACCCAAAGCACCACTCCATAGATGGTGCAAGCAAAGAACACGTTTGTCAGGCACTAAGCAGATCAATTACTGAATTAGTGTGATGGGTGAGAGCCCTCACTTTCTGTGGCAGAGCTCAAGGCCAGACTTCATCCTGCTTCAACCACAAGCCCTTTCCACACACAGGCAAGATTTGTGTTGTGCTGGTTGAAAACACAGCTGGGAAAACAATTCCTCCTACAACACCAACTCTCAACCAAACCCAAACGCTGTTTCCCAGCTGCCCCACAGCCTCACTCTGCACAGACCCTGCCCCAGACCCCCCCTGCCCCCCAGGAAGGAGGAAACAACCTCAACCTTACATGAATAAGGCACTGCAGAGGCCTCCCAGCATAGCGGATGCTCCTCTTCCAGTCCTTGCTGCTGGCTCTGCCTGCCATGGCTTCAAACTCAGTGGGGCTGTACCAGTTCTCCCCTTGCTTAATGCACCTGCCACGGCCTCCTGAAACACACCAGGGGAGCTGTTCAGTGCTGACAGTTCAGGGGAAGTGTTGTTAGTTAAAGTTAAGTGTTGTTAGCAAAGGTTAAGTGTTGTTAGGTAAGGTTAAGAACTGTTAGCAGAAGTTCAGAGCTGTTAGCAAAGGTTCAGAATCACTTTGCCCCTTCCCTAAAGGAGTAAATGCTGCAGTTTCTGCTCAGAACAACAGGTAATCTCCAGCCATCACCTGCTGGACAGAACAGCAGTGAATCTCCAGCCATCACCTGCTGGACAGAACAGCAGTGAATCTGTTGTGGATCAACACCAGGAATTTAAGCCCTTCCTGAATTTGCACTGAAATTTCTACTCCTCCTGGTCATGAAGCAAACTCTCTGTCCATGAAGCAAGTCCTGCTGCTGCTCCTTCAGAGGAGAGGGAGAGGAGGAGCTAAGGCAGTGCAGGAGTCCTGTGAGGAGACAAGCTCTCTCATTTTCCACGTCAGCAGGGATTCTGTAGAGCTTTGTAGAAACACAGCTCTACTTCTGAGACAAAAAGAATGTTAGGGGAGTGAAGCAGGGAGGCTCTCTGTGCTGCATGGCCACAGACTGCAGGAAAAAAAAACCTTACAAGGCCTCTGAAGAAAGAGCAGAACAAAAAAGAACAATAATATGGAAAGGGATCTGCCTGGCTAGGAAAGTCTGGGGTTTTTTCAACCCATGATTGGCCCTTAAAAGTATCCTGATTAAAAGCAGATTGCACCAGGTGAAGAAGCAGCAGCCACACTCCCCCCTCAGGCAGGAGGGTGGTTGTTACCTGAGCCAAGCCTGTTTTTGTACAGGATGCCACTGATGTTTCGGCACCGCACGGGGAGCTCGTTCTCATACACAGAGGGGTCCCAGTTGTACTTGGTTCCAGTTTTTTCCTGGACAGATGTTAAAGGGGTAGGAGGAGACTGTGGTCCTTGGAAAGAAAAAAAAAAAAAAAGGAAATGAAAATAAAGGAGACAGCAACCAAAAAGCACCTGGGCTACACTGCTCAGGGGAAACAGCATCAAGTGGTTGACACCTCTCTGCAGCAACGGGAGTTACCTGGTGCAGCAGAGAAAAAACAGCTTGAGCGTTCTGAAAATGCCTGGAAAGAAAGCAAACTGCCCGAGGGAACAGGCTGTGGCTGCGGGCAAGGCTGAGGCTGTAACCCGCGGCTGGTTCAGGCTGCTGAAGGTTTGCCACCGTGTGGGTAGAAAGGGACAAGCAGCCTCAGCAACAGCCACAGAGACAACGGCTGAATGGAGCTAAAACCCTCCACACACCCCACGGAATGAGCCCCCTGCAGAACAAGGGCATCCCCATTTTTAGGATGGATGTTGGAATCATCCATCTGGCCCTGGGGGTGGGACGGGTGTAGAAAGGCAGGTGGCAACCCAGCAGCAGGGCAAGGTGTTTCAAGAAGCTTATTTTGCAAGGGGTAGGGCAAAGGATATGGAAATGAACTATGTTTCTGACAGGTGGAAGAAAAGGAAGAGAAGAAGAAGAGGAAGAGGAGAGAAAGAGAAAGAGAAAGAGAAGAAGAGGAAGAGGAGAGAAAGAGAAGAAGAAGAGGAAGAGGAGAGAAAGAGATGAAGAGGAAGAGGAGAGAAAGAGATGAAGAGGAAGAGGAGAGAAAGAGATGAAGAGGAGAGAAAGAGATGAAGAGGAAGAGGAGAGAAAGAGATGAAGAGGAAGAGGAGAGAAAAAGAAGAGGAAGAGGAGAGAAAAAGAGAAAAAAGAGAAAGAAAAAAGAGAAAAGGGAAAAAGGAAAAAAGGAAAAAGTATTCTTCTACTCCCAAGAAATAAGCACTGTGCAAAGAGGGGACAAACAATCCTTAAAAGGCAACTGCATGATATTCTGTATATAATGTTTTTAATCCTGGAAACAGAATCAGAAGGGAGAATGCCCCTTCCAGAGCAGCAGTGCCCCATACCTGGTGTGAGAGGTGCAGTCGGGCCCTTCAGCCCCGTGGTCTCTACAATGCTGCCATCAGTGTGCACCACAATCAGAGTGGCCTTCTCTGTGTTCAGGCTGTCCCCAATCTGCAGGGCTGTTCTCCCAGACTGCAGGGAAACAGAGTTCACACTGAGAGATCCATTACCAAGTGATTTTAGCATCCCCCATCCTTCTGAAAGCAGCCCCATGGCAGTTACTAGGTTAGGCTCTCAGCACATCCAATCCAAGGGTTGCATGCTCCAGATCCTCAGTTCCATTCCAGAATGAGTGTATGGGGGTGCAAAGGTAAAAAACCAACCCTCTCCAAGTAATAACTTTAAAACTATGTCCCCCAGCAAACGTTTTTGTCACTGTATTCTGCAACAAAAACACCTCTGACAGCTTGAACACTAATCCAGATCTTCATTTGCTCTAAGGAAGTCCATGGGATGTTGCCAAGCCACATGAAACAGACACTTACCAGCACGTGTCCTGAAATGGAAGCTGCATTTGCCACAGATGTGGTGAAAACGTTGTCTGCAGAGGCACCAACGTTGGCTACTGTCACCGTGGTCACTTCTGAAATGTAAAACAGGCACTGAGTTAACCAGGGAGCCTGATAAACAGCTGAACATTAAAAAAAAAAAAAAAAAAAAGGAATGTATTTATTCTTCCTACTCCTGTTATTTTTCACGACGCCTGTTAAAATCACAATTATTTTTATTAAGGTTGAAGGTGCTTTAGCCTCCCTGACCCTAGCAGCAGTCAGCAGCATGCAATGAACTAAGGGCAAAATTAACATTGCCTCTGTACTAAAAAAACCCAAACTGTGATGCTTTATAAGGGGTGACTGCCAAACATCAGGAACAGTGACTCTTCCTCTGCTGGATCTTCACTTCTGGGCTGCCATCAGCTGTGAGCTCAGCCCAGCTGAACACAGCTGGCACTTGCAGCCACCTCACCCACCTGCCTAGCTGAAATCTGGGGGCGTCAGCACCACAGGGGTGGGCTGGGGGGGAAGACACCGATGTAACTACAAAGCGCTCCGATTCCAGAGCTCCCCTTCCAACCTCTGCACGTCTAAGGGGACAAGTCCGTCCCGCACACGGGCAGCGCTTGCGGGTTTCACTTCAGGTGCGGAGGAGGAGAGTGGGGCGCTGCGGGCAGCGGGATTCACTGGTTCCCAGCTCGGCCCCGCCTCTCTGCTTTGTGGGCAGCGGGCTTGGCGGGGGTGGTAAGGGGGGGAAGCCCCAGCAGCGGTGAGGACCGAGGCTCCCCGGCAGCCGTCAGGGAACTCTGCGGGAAGCCGTCGGGCGGGAAGGCGCTGGGAGCTGAAGGGAGCAGCGTGTTCGCGGCGGCTCCTTCCCGCCCTGACCTGCGAAGGCGGCGGCGGCAGCGGCCTCGTCTGTGCTCGGCAGGGGCTCGGTTCCCATCTCCATGTGTTCGGCGTCTGCCGCCATCACCGTCACCTGCGCCGCCGCCGCCTCCTCCCTGGGCTCCGCCTCCGAGGCCGCAGTTTGCTGCTGCTGCTTCTGCTTCTTCTTCTGCTGCTCTTCCCGCCTCTGTTCTCGCCTCTCCTGCTCGGGATCTTCCGCGGCCGCCGCCGCCACCGCTGCCGCCGCCTCCGCCAAGCCCAGCTGCTTCGCCGCGGAGTCGGCGTCCTCCATCCGAGGCGACCGGAGGGCTGGGGGGGAAAGGGGGGATCCGAGCCGCCCGAGTGAACCCCAACTCCCGCCGCTTTCCCCCCCTCCTCCCTCCAATGGCACCGGGGAGAGCCCCCCTGAGCCCGCGGGGGATGGATGGATGGGGGATGGATGGG
>JAOEGS010014337.1:0-14689 GCA_025447755.1 Corythornis vintsioides
TCCTAACCCCCCTTCCTCCCTCTCCCCCTTATCCCCACTCACCTCCCTCTCCCTCCATCCCCCTGCTCCTCCTTAGCCCCCCTAACCCCCTCTTCTCCCTCTCCCCTTTGTCCCCCCTCTCCCCCCGGAGGGAAGGGTTGGATGTCTCCTCTCGGTGGGTGAGGGAGTTGTGTGCTGGAATAACACCCTCTGCACGCAGAGCTCGCCTGGTCCTGCTCCTCTCCATCCACCAGGAAAAAAAAAAAAAAAAAAAAGAATAAAACAAAACAAAAACGCCTCTCTGCTGGAATCAAAACACATCACCAAATCCAGCTGATTTGGCCAGGGTTTCCCTGAAGGAAAAAAAAAAAAAAAAATCAGGGAAACAAGGAGCTCCAGCGGCGCTGAATCGTTTTTCATCGTAGTTGGAACACAACGGAGCTGCTTTTTTTTTTTTTTCATTTCAAAACTACTTTCACTTCATTTTTTTGTGTCCCTGTTGCGTAAAACCACAAAACTCACAATCAAAGATTCCAGTGGATCCAAAACAAAAACAAAAAGGGGGAGCTGGGAGTAAAAACAAACAAACAAAAACCCCAACCAAACAAAAAAAAAAAACCTCAACAGATGTGTTTAAAAATTGCCAGGGAAAATTCTGAAAATGAGAAATCCTCTACAAATTGAACCTAAGTCTCAGTTTCCACCCTGTCTACAACTGTCAAGAGTCAATTATTGAGTTCTCCATCTGAAATCTCCTGGTGCAGATAAACCTCTGGCAGTAGGAAGGATGGGAAAGGTGCTGTATTGGGTGAAAAGCTGCTCTAAATGTTATCACTCTAGTGAGGAGTTGTACCAGTACAGCATCTAATAATTTTTTTTATTAAATATATCTATTATCTCACCCTTTTGGGAACAGGGAAACAACTTCAGCATCCTATTACTGTGTCCTGGTGTATGTGTGAGCAGCTCTGTGGCTCTTACAGGTGTAAATTAAGGCAGGATTTGGTCCAGCACGTCCAAAAGAGTTAGTGCAAATCCTGCAAGGAGTGGGGAGAAGGGGAAAAAAATATATGATAGCCCTAAAAAATGGGATATTAGAGACAGAAGGAGAATAATAATGGTGACAAAGCAAGGTATGTGTTAACCTGACCCTAAAAAAAACCTTAAATACCAGTTAGTTCATACTCTGCTGCAACCACAGACCTGAACACTCAACTCAAGCCACATTGGAGGGGGCAGCAGCAGCTTTCAACCTCCAGAAAGCAGCTTTACATACCAAGCAGGGGCAGGCAGCACAGAGCACTGTGTTTAAGCAGAAATTGCAGGAAGAGTGTGGGTGGCAGCAGCCACGCTGGGCTTTAGTGGAGGACACTGGGACCAGTCCCCTGCCTGAGCCAGGAGGACCCTGGGACCAGAAACACCACCCAAAGAGCACCCTGCTTGCCACGGGCTAGGGATGAGCCTGCTGGAATTGCCAGGGAATGGAATGGAGTTAAAGAGGCAGAAATGCAAGGGGATATCTTGGAGCAAATAGAATAGCTCCTGGATGCCATACAGAAGTCAGAGATGAGATGCCAGCCAGGGATCAGGGGAAGGTGGGATATTATCAAAGGGAAGGTAGGTCAGATATATTCAGAGGGTAAAACACCTTTGATTATAGCCCAGATCTACTAGTTTATGCCCCTGGCAAAGCCAAGAGCTTCCTGTGGCATCTTCAGCAAACTCAACTGCTCCCCAATCCAACAGGATAATCATTCACACGGTCCAGAGCTTTCCATGAGCTGATGTTTCTAGACTGCTCAGAGCTGAAACGTGCTCATACCTTCAAACACAGCAAGAAAACCCTCCTTCCACCCGTCTGCTGAGCCCAGTGGGGAAGAACCACCCAGGTTCAGCACCAGGTGATGGTGCTGCTTTGGCAGCTATGTAGATGGTACCAGGCGTGGCAAATCCATTCACCACCTCCCTGTCAAGAAAACCAGAAGTCCAAATTCATATTTAAAGAGTTTTCCATCGTGCTGTTGGCTTGACCCAGCATTGCATATGGTACTCATCACAGGCCACAACAGAAATTACAGCAGCAGCAACCAGAGTAGCTGAATATTCTGTGTGAAAGAAAAAAAAAAAAAGAAACAACCCAACAGCCAAAAAACCACCAGTGTTTATAATAATGTCAGTTGTTCTACAGTTTCCACCTTCCAGTTGGGGTGAGTTGGCTCTGAGGTGATGAAAGCACTTGCAGAATTTTGGCTGGAAGGAGGTCAGGATCCAGATGTATTTGACAGGAGGCAAAACCTATGTGTGCCCTACGTTTCTTGTCTAAAAGTCACCTCCCCAAAATAGCTTGTGATGGAGTTATTTTTATTTAGAGAAGAGCCTGTGCCTTGAGTTTGGATCCGAGTCCAAATTCCACTAGAGGTTCAGACTGTTAAGGTAGGATGCTCCACTAACACCAGTAAGTTAGGGCCATGCTCCAAGATCAGTGGCCCATTATCCCAGTTTTCTGTCAAACAGATAAATCAGTTTCACACAGAAGGGGGGGTTTGCTTCCCACCAAAGGGAGAGTTTAAAACCTGGGAGCTCATTTTCCTGTTCCTGGGATGCTGGGAAGACTCCCCAGTCCCCAGCTCCCTGGGTAAAGCACCACCAGCACCCGGGCACGTTCACCACAAGGCCACACCAGTACCATAGGTTGCTTCATTTTGTCTGCACAAACACAAAGGATTCTTCAGCATTCCTGTATTTTTGGATCTGGGAACTCTTTAGGAACACCAGGATCTCTTAAAAACCACCTGCACATTTTCTTCCCACTTCCTCTCCTTTCTGAATGATCCCTTGAGCACAGGAACTTTCTTCTTTGCCCTAGCTGGATATTCTTAATGATTTTATTGTAACTTGCTGGTTCAGCTTTAACCACAGTGGCACTAACATAAAAATTCACACCCATTTCTAAATGCTTTATTAGTAAATTTGGATAATAATGAGCTCTTAGTCACCTGGGCTTCTCCCACACTGCAGACCCAATCTAGAGCTCCTGTTTACACAGGAGGCTGACACAGCTCCAAATGCTCCCTTTTAGTTGCTCACATAACAAACAAGTACTTCAGAGGTATTTTACACATATACTTGGCACAAAACACCCAAGTACATACTCACACAGAGGAGGAACAACATAGCCTATTCCAATATCCAGTCCCACACACATGCCTTACCCACCTTGAGATGTAGAGGCAACGCAGGAATTCTCTGGGGGGCTGTAGACATGTTCTGGGGGGAAAGCAACACCCCACCTCCCATCCTTCCTAAAACCCAGGGTAAGGCTGTGCTAATGAACAGCTCTCTCTTGAAAGGTAAAACAGTGTCAGCTGGGTCAGCCAACACCACTTAAAACTACCTGAGAGGCTCTACCTGGCAGATTAGGAAAGGCCTTGGGCCACCTTTTCTAATAGCAGAGCAAGGGGCACAGGCACCACCAGCAAAGGGTTGGTAGCAAGCATCTGGGATGGCTGCAGGATCCCAACCAGCTCAGCTGTTTGAAAATAAATGTCTGTCCATGGCCTCGTGGAGCTGAGCTGGTGCATCTTCAGACACCCCTTACATCAATCTCTTGCAGGCTCGAGAGATTTATGATAAACACTTGCTCTTTCCTTCACCTCCAAAGCTTTTTCCACCTGCTGAACAACACAAGATTCTTTCCCCTCACCCAGCCCCTTGGATATCTATATAAAACCTCTAGAGGAGATTCAGTGGCACCATGGACTGACTTGTCAGCAGGACGCATCTGACACCCATCTCCACATCAACCTCACCTCCCATGCAAATAACACCATTACCCAGCTCCTCAAGGGCTTGGCTGAGACCAGCAAATGAAGGAAGAGAATTTGGCAGAAGCTGAATCATCACAAGAGCCTGGGCTGCTGATGCTACAGGCGAATGTTTCACATTTCCATAATGCCACCCATTCTCCAGGGTTAAGGCTAATTGAGAATTGAACCCTCATCTCAACTGGTTCATCCTGGAAACCCCAGTAACCATTGCTGCAAAACCCTCAATCCTGCAGCACAAGATGACTTGCTGGGTTGAACTTGGCCCCTGGGCTTGATTTCTACCACTCTGGGGGCTGAGAAATGTCACCCTGCTCAAGAACTCTTCAGTCGCTCTGCTCAGCAGCCAAACGAGCCTGAGCTCGCTGCCTCTGCTCATCACCCAGGCCCAGCTTCAGCTCAAGGCTTTGCCTTTATTTTCAAAGCCTTTGTGACCTTGGCAACCACTGGTTTAAGGACACCCAGGAGTCTGCTGGTGTGTTGAAATCTGAGGGTTATCTTGCTCAGTAACAACATCAACAGGCAGTTGGGAGGGTGTGTGCAGTGAGGACAGAGATTCCCTGAGGCTCAGGACACGACTCCGAGCTCCCAACCTGCCCCAGACAGCTCTAAGTCTCAACAGTGCACAACAAAAGAGAAATGCCAGTTTTTCTAACCCAGCCTCCCCCCCTCTGTGAGTACCAACAGTACCAAAACCACAAGCAGGCCACGACTGACAGGCTGGATGATGCCTGAATTCCAAGGGTGTGCTCCAGTGGGGGTTCTCTGGTGGTTGATAAAAGCACCTTGATGCTTCCAGCACAGTCACTCTCTGCACCCATCTGCCTCTCTCAACCTCAGAGGAACTCAATTCCAGAAGTTCTTCACTTCTTCTGCCAAATTAAGTGACTTTTGGGGAGGGGGGGGAGGTCACAGACAGACAGACAAACACGGTGGGAATTCAGAGACACTGCTTTACCAGAAAGAAGTTATTGGCAGAAGTGTCCTGTGTGAAAAATAGGAGAGGAAAAGAGTGAGAGGAATGTTGATGGTGCCTTGTGTTCATTTTCATGGGCTCATAAACTAACTGGAGGCAGATAAATAAAGGTATCCAGGAACATCTGAGGAGTCATTGCTTTCTAACACGCCAGTGGCAGTCAGGGACTCGGAACCTAGAGAGAATCACACAAACACTTTCAAATGACAAATGAGTCACTGACGATAATCAGATCTGCAAGAAATTTTGTCTCTTCCTGCAGCAAACAGAAAAGCTGCTTTTCAATTACATGAGATGCAAAACAAGTCAAAAAAATCTAGGAGATAACATTGAAATGTACCTGAATCCACATCCACAGCTCACTGCTACACAGGGAGGGGGCTTTGCTTTAAGGCTGCATTTCCATGTCAAGTTTTAATTTCCTACCCACTGCTCAGTTGCAATCTATCTACATTTAAATTGCCTGCCAAGGAAAGGGAACCAGCAGTGCCTCAATGGGGCAACGAACCAGCCCTGTTCTCTGTACAAAATTCAGAGTAAACACTCTGAGGATGCAGAATCTTTATGATAATCTAGCACTGCATGAACCCTCCCCAAATAGTTTTGCCTGGAAGGAAAACCATGTATTTATGAGCAGGGATACTGCTCAGAGACACTCAAACAGGTTTCTAAGACTCCATCCTGTTTTCTTCAGCCCAATAACAAGCCCTGAAGAATATATGTCAGGTGTTTATTTCTGACAACTGGCAATAACTTTGTGCATTTCAAATGCCAGTCGGCCAACTGAAAAGGTGCCTGAAGGTTGAAAAGCTTGGAAGCCTTGCCAAGGATGATAAAATTTGCTGCATGCGTTTAACTCACACTCCCATCAAATTTTCACCACCACCACCATTCAACTTGACATCTGCTGAAATGGGAACAGACCTTTGGGCTAATCTGGCAAGACAAAAAAGTGACCAAGCAAAGCCTGAGAAGAGAAACAGAATCACCAAAGGGGCCCACTGGAAGCCTATGCCATGGTGGGGTTCTATCTCATCAGGCTCCTGCAGGGGTTGATTCCAGCAGCAACATTTGGGTTGGCACATAGTGCCAGTGACTCAGCATTTTAAAGTTACAACTGAGAAAACAAGGGGGGGGAAAAATACCCCAACAAACTGCTGTTTTCATTCTTTGATGAGGGAGTTAGAATCATCCTAAAAAAACCCATTTTTTAGTGCGAGCCAACCTCCATTCTCTCCCAAAACTCTACCTGACAATTCAGCAAACAGCCAGGGTGCTGCTTCTTTCTGCCTGGCATCCTCTGCCCTGCTTGCACATGTGCTCATCCAGCAACAGGCACCAGTAGTGCACTGGGATTACATCCCACTGCTTTAGAGCATGAGCACAGCCCTGGGTGGGGCTGCTGGAGGATCAGCTCTTAATAAGGTGTCCAATTTATAATGGAGCAGGGCGAGAAGCAACTGGCTCTCAGAATGAATAGCTCTTCTGTGTTACCATCTCCTGAGGCTGGCTGCCCAGCCTGCTTCATCCTTCTCTCTCACAGATGTTACTCTTTTCACAAACTTTTTTTTTTTTTTTTTTTTTTGCTGTTTCCCAGGCTGGAAATATAAAGAGGAAGGAAGACAAGAGGTATCCACCCGTATCTGCTCAGACACTGCAAACTGTGGTAAAATGAACGAGCTAAGCTTCATTAGGGAACAAAACCCCAGTTAGTTAGTTATCCTTAAAAAAAAAAAAGAAAAAGAAAAAAAAAGAAAAAAGGAAAACGTTTTATTTCAGCCTATTATCCTGCTCCCTGGGCCAAGAGATGTCTTTATAAGGAGTGTCTGAGCAATAAGCTCGGGTCCGTGGGACACTCCAGGCGCTGCACCCAGCGAGCAGCCGGCGGGGCGGGCAGCAGAGGACGGCAGAGCAGCACAGGGATGGGATTCCCAGGCTGATGCTCTCTCTGGCCGTTTGAAGGCGGGCAAAGTGGTAAGATGCTGCTCTGCTGTGGAGCTCCAGGTGAAGAACCCGCTGCTTTCCAGCTGCCTCGCGGGTCACTACGGATGCCGCAACCGCCGCCTCGACGGTGTTTTCCCCGTGCAAAGGCCACCAGCCTGCTCCTCAGGGGTGACCGAGAGGCATCCCAGAGGCGGGCAGCCTGCAAAGCCAGCACAAAACCCCGCGGGGGCTGCACCGGGGAGCGGGGGGAGCCCTGGAGGTGTCACCGCCCCCCCACCCCCACCCCCCAGCCCGGCCCCGCCCGGCGCTGCCCGGAGCAGCGCCCTCTGCTGGACAGCGGTGAGAATACGGCCGGGGTCCTGCCCGACCGAGCGGCTGCGGTGGGAGCGCGGGATGCTGCGGTGATCCCATGGATCCTGGAGTGATCTGATGGGATCCAGGAGTGATCCTGGAGTGATCTGATGGGATCCCGGAGTGATCCGCGTGAGGAGGACATCCAGTGCAACCCTCCTGCAGGGACATCTGCACCCAGAGCAGGGTGCTCAGAGTCCCCCCAACCTCCCCTGGGTGGTGCCAGGGATGGGGCAGCCACCACCTTCTCTCTTCTTCTCTTCCTTCTCTCCCTCTTTTCATTACAAACCATTTTCATCACCAACCAGCTTGTCCAGGTCCCTCTGGACAGATCCCATCCCTCAGGCATGTCAACCACACCACTCAGCTTGGTGTCACCTGCAAACTTGCTGAGGGTGCTTCGATTCCACAGTCTGTGTCATGAAGACATTAAACCCCACTGGTCCCAGTACAGGACTAAGTTACATCTGTAATTATCCTAAGCAGTGTTTTAATGACACGTTGGACTTACCATGCAAGTGAGAATCAGTCAGCCCTGCTGGTGAATGAGTCCCCATCCTCAGCTGTAGGAAGGCTCAGCACCCCAATCCTACACAGCCTGGCAGCACAGTTGAGCATCTCCTCCAATCTCCAAAGCAGTTCTCTGGCCAAAAATTCACCCTGCCACAGGAGACTTGTTGCAGAGCCTCCTGTCCATCCAGGAGATACATTCACTGGATTTCCCTTCCACAGAGATGATCTAATCCAGCCTTTCACACAGCATAAATCTGTAGCATGCTCCATTCAGGAATGACTGCTCCTCAGCACCTATAGTCCTCCTTTCTTTCTGTCTCTGTTCTGTGTAGAATGAGTCTGTCCTGTCTGCAGCACTTAAAAAAAAAACCAACACTTAAATACAACTCCACCTGAAAACTTTCCATCATTCTGTGCTTCCCTCCTTGCCAGAGTGAAGTGAAAAGTGATACGACCAGCCAGTTGATCAATCTTTGTCAGGGTCAGGGGCATCTGGCTCCCAGAGGATTTTTTTTTTATAGCAGGAGCCTGTTTCTGAGACCCTGGGCAGGATGCTGTTTGCAGGATCTGATTTAAGCTGAACTCCAAGAGAACACAGAGAAAGAAGAAGCAGGAGGAGTGTGCACTCAGCTTCCTGGAAGAGACACCCGAGCTGGTCTTATGGCCTCCTGCAACCTCCATCCATCCTCCCTGGGCTCTGTGGCTTGGCCCAGCACTTGCCAGCACTGTGGGCTCGGAGGGCACGGGAAGCAGCCCACAGATGGCCTGGGGAGCCTGCCCAGTTTGAGCTGGGAAATGCAGAGTGTTTTCAATTAATAGCCTGCTCAGCAGCCACATCGTGGGCTGTGAGAAATGCTAAGTGTCATTAGCAGGCTGTTGATTCCAGACGTTTGGGAGGGCCACTCTTCTGTCCCCACCCTCACGGGGTCTTCACATCTGTGAGGAGTGCCTGGGATGGAGAATCCAAAAGGCCAAGCTGGACTGGGGCAGCAGTGATGCCACTGAAAAAAAAAAAAAAAGAAAAGAAATAGGATGTCAACAACTTCTGTGGGTCTAATTGTTTCTTCTCAGTAACTGTTTCTACTCAAATGGATTGTTAGCTCGTGTGAATCAGGGCAGCTCTACTGAGCAAACCAAAGAATGGAAAGGGGGAGGGAGGCAGCCTTGGCATGAGGAAGGCACAATATGGGTCTTTATCCCCATGGCTTGCTGGCTGTTGAGTAACACCAACTTCTTGCCACCACCCACCACCAGACAGCATCACTAAGAGGGATGAAGCAGCACAGGGTGGTGAACGGCAGCGTCAGTGCCAGCTTGAGGAGATCATCACTGCAGCCTGGTGAAACCCTGGGAACCCCCAGAGAGAAGGAACTCACAGAGGAGGAACCTGTGCTTTCATTGAAGCAGAACACGGCCAGAGCAGGCGAGTGAGAGAGGGATGCAAATCCCTCAGAATAAAAAAAAAGAAGAGGTAAAACATCAAGCTCAAAGGGCAGCCCGAGTTCTCCAAACACCAAATCAGGACAAGCCAAATCCTGTCCAGTTGCACAACATGAAAGAGTGATTCCGTGCTCTTTTACCTCGTGCTAAGGGAACAGCAGCATTCTGACCTGCAGTGATTTATGCCCAACAAATTCGTGCTCATAAACAAAGAAGAGAAGAACCAAAATCTCGTGCCCGGATCCTTCCAAGCAAAACCAAATTCTTCATGGGCAGCAAGCTTGCTTTGAAGGGGGTGATGATGTTCCTTCTTACTCAAATCCAATAAAAACAGCCTAACAACACTCAAAGAGCCCTTCTCTGTTAATAATGGTATTAAAAAGAAAAAAAAAAAAAATAATAACTGCTTCACGTGCTTGAGAAACATTAATTAATTTAGCCTGATGTCTCCCCAGCTGGACAGGTGTTCTCATCTCCACTGAACATATGAGCAAGCTGAGTAAGACACTGCTGGCCCTGCTTTTTCTAAGTAGCATCCAATTTTCAGCACACTTTGGTGCACAGGCAGCTTCTGTCCATTTTGGCTGGAGATGCAAGTGATTAGTGTGTGTGCAAGACAGATTCTGGAGATCTGAAGCCACAGGGCCAAAATTAAAGCCCATGCTTGTGAATGTGAACGTAAAGGACTTGCCAATGGCTGGGCAAGACAGGGAATCTGTTGCAGGATCAGGAAAATAAGCCAAGTCTTCAGATTCCTTGGGGCTTGTCTCCACAAGAAACGTAGGGAAGGAAGGTAAAACTGCAGCACACCTGAAAGGTGCTCCCCAGCTGGACCCTTTGGTGTTTGCTGCTTTCAAAGAGCCAGTTTTAACCCCTCTGTAAATTCATCCCCTTCCCTGCACCCACAGAGAGAGACCCACCTTCTGACTTGCTGCTGTGTGCCACTTTCTAAACCCAAAGGTGATGGTGACAAGAGAAGGATGTGGTGACTCAGGAGGGAGCAATAAGCAAGCCAAGGTTAAAGTTTCACTTTGGTTTTAGCAGAAAACTTCCCCATGGAGATGCAATCAGAGCTGAAGTCGTTTACCTTCATTTCAAAGCAGGGTGAGCTGCCTCCCCCTTGGTGTTCTCAAAGCTTAGGCTGACAATTTCTCCCAGCAAGGGGTGTCCAGGCCTGGCCCAGGCTGCCCAGGGCAGGGGTGGAGTCCCTGTGATCCCTGGAGGGGTTTCCAAGCTGTGGTGCTGAGGGACACGGGTCAGTGGTGCCCTGGCAGTGCTGGGTTAATGGTTGGACTCAATGATCTGAAAGGTCTCTTCCAACCTGAACAATTCCATTGCACATTTTTAGATGGTGCAGGCACAGCTCTGCCTTTAGCTTGAATTCTCTAATTAGTTTGGTGCAGCTTAAGCAGCAAAAACTAGTGTAGGCCAGGTCTGCCAGAACTGGTGGGTTCAAACGAGATGTGCTTCAGCTGACCTCAGAGTGACCACCCAGTAGGTGCACACAGGCAGGTGTAAGGTCACTTTATGGTCCTGGTGGATTTGAGATGAGCAGGAACACCAGAACAGATGTAAGACAGTTTTGGGCACTTCAGGTTATGCACACACACCTGCTTAGACTGCAGCAGAGCTCCTTGGTGCAGCTGCCCCTCATCCCTCACACATCCCCAGAGACACTCACACCTCTGTCCCACAGCACCACATCAAGTGTTTGTGTAGCTGAGCTCTGAAGGATTTTTTTAAGGACCTTTGGGTTAAAAAAAACCAACAACAAAACAGATCCTCCCTGAAATGCACTTCTTTTAAGTGGATCATTTCACAGAAGGGGCTGAAAGGGCAGCTCAACAACCAGCTGAATCAGCATGGCCAGTGAAGCAGCAACCTGGGGCAGACTGGAGCTGACCAGAGCGACCACCTCCATCAGCAGGATGATAGAGCAGGATGGCAGAGACTGGCTGGGTTGGTTTGGATTGCTTTGTTGCTTGGTTTGGGGTTTTTTTTAATATATATAAATTAATCTGATGCTAATTAACTAATTGCTCAGTCCCTCAGTCTTTCTGCAACCCCTTTTCAGATCTGCTGTCCCACCTCAGTGAAATCTGAACGAGTTCAGAAGTTCTCCTGTAAGTCATTAAGGTGTAGTTAATAATTGTAACTCCATTTCTGTCTCAGGCTGTTGTAAGATTGTGTTAACAACACAACTGTTACAGCCATCCTTAGAGCTGAAAGGGAGATAATTAATTCTGTGCAGGGGCTCCAGTCACAGAATGGTTTTGGTTTGAAAAGACCTTTAAGATCATCAAGTCCAACCATTAAGCTAACACTGCCAAACCCACCGGTTAACCATGTCCCTCAGCACCTCATCTACTTGCCTTTTCAATAGCTCCAGGGATGGTGACTCCACCCCTGCCCTGGGCAGTCTGAGCCAGGGTGTGCCAACCTTTGCAGTGAAGTTCTTCCTAATGCACCACCTCGATGTATCACTTGTGCAATATGATGCTTGCACTGTGTTTATTTTGCTAAAATGCCTTTTCTGGGGGGGGAACACAACACAGAGATGACCTCCATCTAACAGGAGAGCAACGAAATAACTCATTATCCAGACTGATCTATAGAATAGCAGTGCATGTCCACTCCCACACACCCCTTGTCATCACGAGAAGTCTTCAGCACCCTGAAATACAGCTTGACACTAAAAATTAATGGAAAGTGCACTCAAATCATTATCTTTTGGAGCTTCAGTTTGCCACGTTGGTTGCAAAACCCCCTGCTTGTGCTCTCAGCCACGTGCCCCACACCAGCAACCAGCTGCGTGTGCAGCAGGGACCTGTCTGGCTGGACCCCCAACGCACATCCTGGGCTCTCCAGCTCAGCAGCAAAAAAAAAAGACCAACCCACAACCCACTGCCTCAGATCTGGAGCCGGGTTCTTAATTAGCAGTATCAAGTGTGTTGTCTTTTGGGCAGCCTGATTGTTTCCACATGCACCAGTGCCTCCCGTGACCGTCGTGATGTAGATGTCTCCCAGCTTGCCCTGTGAATTGGCACCTCTTGCTCCAAAGCTGGTGTTGCTCCGGGCAGGGGAAGGCTGTTGGTGCCCTGTTGGAGCCAGGAGGAAGATGGGGCTGAGCGTTGGAGACGGGGCGTGCCTGGGAATGCCTCACAACATTCATCTTAGAGGCAGGTACTTGCTGAAATTCCAGCTGCGGAGAGAGGCCTTCCCTCTGCCGTGCTGAGAGGTGCAGG
Source organism: Corythornis vintsioides (assembly GCA_025447755.1). Classification (NCBI taxonomy): domain Eukaryota; kingdom Metazoa; phylum Chordata; class Aves; order Coraciiformes; family Alcedinidae; genus Corythornis; species Corythornis vintsioides. The sequence continues at coordinate 12,273 of JAOEGS010014337.1, forward strand.
GTGTTTTTTTTACCTCGGGGTAATGTTTCTGACCTGTCTCAAGGTAAAAAAAAAACAGAGCGAAGCTGAGCAACTTCAGGCAAAGCCAGCGAGGTCAGCCCCAAACGGGGGTGTGCCACTGGCCTCGCCTACTTTACCACATCAGCAGCAGCTAGAGCAAGGTTTAAAAAAAAAGTTAAAAAATCCTTGAGAGCAGGAAAGACAGGCCCTAATGACAGCTTTGAAATGGTATAAAAAGGGGGTTGTTTGGGGTTATTTGCCTCTTGTTCTCCTTCTCCCTTCCACACCCCGCATCACGGCCAAGTCTGATGGGCTCTCTCACCCTCAGCCCCCAGGCTTTCACTCCAGCGTGGCTGTGAGGAAGTGGGGAGAGCCAAGGAGAGCCATTCCTGCTGCTGGCTCCTCCTTCTCCATGCCATCCTTGGGATCCTCCACATTCCTCTCCTCCCAGCAGGGCATCTCCACACCTCACCCTCTGCGGGGTGCACTTCGAGGCGTGCCTCGCTCTCTGGGAAAGACCCTCCCGGGATATTCCCTCACACGCCTGTTTTCCTGGCTGCAGTAGGTGCCTCAATAAAGGCCACTGTGAGGAACTGTCTCGGGCTGCTCGCTGGCTCCTGCCCTCAGCACGTCCCAGCCTCCCAGGCCAGCCCAGGACAACCTCCCCACCATGTTCCTCCCAGCCTTTCGAAACCTCCTACGCACGCATCTGCTTGATCACTTTGCTGGAGATGCTTCAGCATCTGTTCCGTAGCACACCACTCTTGATCCACGTGAACTTGCCAAAGGAGAGTGCTTGACCAGCACTATCCTCTTTACTACAGCAGATAGGGTAAAGCTTTCACCTTAAAACTGGCTTTGCAACCCAGAAAAGACACCCCTGCAAAGCACCTCTTAAACTTGAGTAACCGCAGCTCGGCTTGGTGTCTGTAGCAACTTGCATCACACAGTTCCACCTCCTTTTCTCCTCTACCTCTAGGAACTAGCACAAAAAGCTCCCCAGACAAGCTGTTTAATTAATAAATCTTCACTATAAAGTACCACTAAGTGATATTTTATGCAGTAAATCCAGACGGTGCATTCTTGTCCGCAGCATTCTTGGAAATACCTCAGAGATTGTGATTTGGAGGAGAATTTTGCAAGGAAAAAGTCCTTTATAGAAAAAGATGTGTGCTGCTCGTGGACAACCACTCATTTGACAGCCTGGCAGCTTGTTTCAGCTATGTCTTCTGACACTAGGAGCACGGATGCTACTGTTTTTTAATTATAATAACAATAATAATCCATCAAACAGCACTGCAAAGCGTCCCTGCTCTTTTAATTTCTTGAAAAGCTCTGAGGAGGTGAAAAACTCATTCTCAGCACAGCTACTGCTGCCTTTTCAGAAGTGTGTTTGAGCTCAACCACAAGATTTGGTTATCTCAGGAAAAAAAAAACCAACCCAGCGTGCTCAAAATCAGTTTAGCAGTTTTTACCTCACTGTTGGAGTTCCACATTTATTATTTTCTTGGTGGTCTCTCCTGGTTCTTTTCTGATTTTTCATTGCTTGTTTCCACTTATTATCTGTCAGTGCCAAGGGTGCTTCACAGCACATGCTCACTGTGGAGATCACAGCAGATTCAGGGATGCCCAACGTATCAGCTCGACCTACAGAACATTATCAGGGAGTAAATTAATCCGTGTGCAACCTCGTGTCCTCACAAACACCCCTGAAGGGCTGTAACTCTTCCCTGACTTGCTATAGGCATCATCTCACTGTTGTACAAAAGTAGGTTTAAAGATGCTTGGGTGCTGCTACCAGGGCAGTGCCTGGTAACTTAAAGCTGGTGTAAATAAAAGATATTTTAGCAGCCTTTTCCGTGTAAAACTTTTAAGTGAAAGGAAAAGTGCAAACACTTGGTTCAAATGTAATGATTAAAAATACAGATGTACTTCCACAGCACCTAAAACCCCACCACATGAACACTTCTAGAGAGAGAGAGCAATCTGCAAAGCCACCTTTTCCGTGGTGATGGAAATAATATACTGCTTATGTGTCACGTTATTTGGAGTCGTTATTAATCTGTTATGCAACTCGTTCTGTAAATGTGGTACAGCACTGAAGATTTAGGTGACATGGAAGATTCAGGCCCCCAACTCTGCAGACAGAAGCATGTGTGTAACATGTGCTGAAGTGCTTACAGGAACCCAGCAGAAATATGTATCAAGCCCAAACTTGAAAACAGGTGGTTTTAAGTTATACAAGCACAAAGAACAGTAATCTTTTTTTTTTCTTTCTTTCTTTTTTCTTCTAAGCAGACTCTTTTTGCATTCAGAAATTCAACATATTTCATGTGTTGCTTTCCCAGCCCACTGGGGGCTTTTCTTGGGGGGGGGGGGGGGGGGGGGGGGGGGGGGAGGGAGGGTGAAAAAGATAC
>JAOEGS010014337.1:19512-30244 GCA_025447755.1 Corythornis vintsioides
CAAGGTTTATTCCCAATGGGTGTGGGGGAGGATTTTTCCAGGTATCTTTTTCTTAACAGTGCTGAAAAGATTCCTTAAAACCAGTCGGACAAATTTTTTTTTTTTTTTTTTTTTTTTTTTTTTTTTTTTTTGTTCCATAACGTGTGCTGGAGGGCCTTGAGGAAACAGTTCTGAAACAATCTCACAGCCGACCTACTGAAATGCTTTGAACGAGAAAAATGCTCTTTAAACACCTTTTCCTTGGGTTTTGTAGGGTCCCAGACAACAAAAATCAGGACTTTTGTGATTTATAGCCCCCTTTTCCGGTGAGATGCTTCAGAAGGAGCTCCAAAGATTTGCATCTTTGCAAGTAAGAACACGGTGGACTAAAAATGCTGAACCTACCCTAATTTTTCAATATTTTAGCTGTGAATTTGACTGGATCCTGTTTCAAAACATACCTATAAAAGTCTTAATTACCCACCCAGCTCCTCTTATCTTAATTCTCTGTAATTCAGCCCACACCCACGGGAGAGGCTGTGCTGTGACTGGACCATGGGAGATGCAGGCATTCAGTATTGGGCTGGAAACAGTCACTCCAGTATAACCCAGCTTTCTCCCAGCTCCCATTAACTCCAGCTCCTGGGAGTTAAATTAGGTTTCATTGCCCAAGGCTGAACTCTTTTTTTTTATTCCTGCAAAATGGTCACAGGGCTGGGCAGGGGTCCTCCCACCCAAGCCCAGGGCACTGACAGATCAGCTCCTCTGCAGCCACCTGGCAGCACTTGCTCTGTTCTGGAGGTCTGAGGAGGAAAGCCATGGATAAAGACTTTGCAAACACACCCACTTCCCATTGGTTTCTCTTTTTCCAACCACAGATTTCTCAGTGCTTCTCAGCACCCCTTTCTTTGACAAGCAGCAAAGTATTTCAGGTCAGAATGAGTTATCCTCACTTCCTGCAACTCCCTGACAGGAGGCTGGAGCCAGGTGGGGTTGAGCTCTTTTTCTGAGGAATAAGCAACAGGACAAGAGGAAACAGCCTCAAGTTGCACCAGGTAGGTTTAGGTTGGAGCTGAGGAACAATTTCTTCCCCTCCAGGGCTGTCCAGGGCTGTCCCAGGCTGCCCAGGGCAGGGGTGGAGTCCCTGTGACCCCTGGAGGAGTTTCCAAGCTGTGGAGCTGTGATGCTGAGGGCCATGGGGCAGTGGTGCTCTGGCAGTGCTGGTAAATGATTGAATTTGATGATCTGAGAGTTCTCAACTAAAACAATTCTGTGTTTCTACGTTTCTATGAGCCCATGATTCAGCACCTACAAAAAACACACTCTCATTGTTTACATCTTGCTCTGAAAAATCACAACTGAGTGGCAAAAAAAAATGTAAGTAAAACTTAAAAAACCCCATAGCTGTTGTTTTTCAGGCTGTGCTTCCTAGCACCAAAGATGATGCAAACAAACAGCAGCAGCGTGTTAGAGCAGAGGGTTTGGACTGGGATTGAATTGCACCAGCTTAGGCTAAAAAAGAAATGTTGCTGTAGGTCAGCAGCATAAGAAGTTAAGAAAAATCAGGGCAGTGAAATAAATGTGCAGGTTGTGTTACAGAAAGGTAGGGCCCAGCTACATGGCTCCCTGGGGATGCTGCTCAGCAGGGAATGGGAAAGGAAGGACCTTTCTTTACACCTAGGGCTGCTGCTGGTGGCATCCCCAGGAGCTGTGTCACTGCTTTGCTCAGTCCAGAGTAGCTGGTGGATCCTGGACCACTCACACATCCGTCCTGGTATTTGCTTTCAAGTCTTGGGTAACAGCAGAGGAGAGTCTCTGCAGGATGGTTTCTGCAACACAGGAAACACCTGTACACCCTCCTCAGATTATTTGACAAGCACTCAGCAGCCCTGCTGTGTCACGAGGCCTTTGCACCCAAAAAGTGAGGGCCAGGAGCAACCTCACCAAAAAACACCACACGGGGCAAAATCCTTCCCCTCCTCTTGCCTGCTACTCCATGTTCTCACTCCCTGCTCTTCAATCTGCAGCTTGCCTTCCTGAAAGCATCCACCCATCCATCCATCCACTCATCCATCCATCCCTCCCTCCTGTATTCATTTCTGTGTCTGCTCCTGAGTAGCCAGGGACCAGCAGGTTCTTTTTTATCCCTGGTGTGTGTAGAGCAGAGATCCAGCTGCAGCCTGGGTTGCATTCCAGGGCTGTAAAAGAGGGACTGTATCAGCCACTGCTGTGTTTTCTCTTCTCACCAGTTATTCAAGGAGGCAGTAAATGCCATATGTGTGCAATGTCTCTTCTTTTGCTCTCTGAAATCAGGATGGTTTCTCATTGTTCATATTTTATTCCTAAAGACTATTGTATAGCTCTTCTTTTTTTACAGGAAACCAATAATGGTTGAATTGCAGAATTAGGGAATTCCTTAGAGTTGAGTATATCAGCATTTCTGTAACTTCATCTTTTCTCTGCTCAGGCCTCAGAAACTCCTCTTGGAGGGTGTAGCAAACACTACAGCAACAGGCTGGTAAACATTTAGACCTGTCAAGCTAACACTGCCTTGTTTTCTCACTGATAAACCTGCCTAGCATGAGGCTGAGTTTGTTTTAGGAGAAAATCAAAGTCATTGGAATTTTTTTGGAATCTACAATCTTGGAACGAGATTCCTTCCAATTTAAGAACAAAAAATCCATTATTTAGTTCTTTGCACTGAATCATGTGCACATCTTTGATAGCAGAGGCACTGCTCCTTCATCTGGTGTCTCAGTTTACCAAGGGGTAGTTGGTTTGAAAGTAACTGAGATTAGGGATGAGGTATGGGCAGCAGAGAACACTCAGGACCAGCATCACTGGGAGCAGATCACCACAATCCTCTGGAGTCACAAAGCACAGGGCTATTTAATGTTCCAGTTAATAATTCATAGACCCTTGCCATCTTCAGAAGCATTTGGCAAACATCTCCTAATATTACTGGCTTGTGTAAAGATGTTTGCAGGTCACATTTACAAGTGGATGTCTGTTATCTGGCTTTTTTTTTTTTATGCACAGTGTTTTGAACAGCTCCTTTTGCTGCTTCTCTGCACCCTGACTCCTTCCAGCTGCACCAGGAAACTCTTCTGTTCACAGGGAGCTGCCTCCACCCTCTCATTTTTCATGCTTAAAGGCTGGAGCAGAAGGACTCTAGGAGATCACTTGGTGACCCTGTTTCCAAACCCTTAGGACAGGTGCCTGATAATCAAAAATGACCTTATTAATCATCTACATTTTCAAAAGATCTATATAAACATCTCTCAATGTATCTCATTTTCAAGCTCAGCTATTTCTTCATTATATTATTTGTACTCCTGAAAGCTTTTGTGTTCAGGGCAACCTTCCTATCTCCCTGTAATCACAGTGGCCTCCACCACTTTTCCCAGCTGTTTAGAATTCCTTGGGAAGAAACTAACTTGTTTTCAGCTTCTCAAGTGTCCCAACATGCTGCAGCATCTTTGACAAACTGGAGAGGATTCTAAATGATTATTTCTTACCAACTTTCACTTTTAAACGAACTTCCTGTTATTATTCACAGAACAGATTATTGGTAAGTAGCTTTTCTCTGGAATTCTTCCACAGATTTCAGCAATGTAATTAATTAATGTAATTTACATCCCAAATTTTCCACTTAGGAATGTCTGAGTGCTGATGAAGCCCTTCTTGGGAGGGTTCAGTGAGTCAGAGGTGACTCAATCAATATCCTAGGAGTTGGGGCAGTTACCTGAGATGCAGAAAAGTGTTTCCATTTATTTTCCTTTAAATATCCCTTCCAGCCCAAACTGTTCTGTGGCTCTATGATTTTTGTCCCATTTTCACCAGAGATCACACAACTACTTCCATCCATTATGCTCTTAATTTTTGAAATGGAAAGACTGTAATTGGGCATCTAATTTGTGCTCACGTGCTTTTAAGTTTCAGTGTTGCTCAGGAGCCATAAAAGTAATAAATGTGTTCAACATCTCTGAAAATCAGGCTATGCACAGAAAATACAAATATCTAACTACAGGCATCCTAGAAAGAAAATTACCTGCTTTTTTTTTTTTTTCTTCTTCTTCTTCTTTATATATTTATTGAGTATGGATGAAGTATTGGTCCCTGACTGAAGCAGAGTCCATGACTAATGGATCTCTTGCTCATTTGGATGTGGATAAATCTGATATGTACATCTATGATACCTGGCAAACATCATGGCTTTTCTGTTTAAAAACTAAAATATAGCTACTAACTCTCTAGTCTGATTTTTAACATACTGGTCTCATTTTCTGAAATCTAATAATAATAAAAAAAAAGATGGTGTGAGGTTCTGTCAAATTTGGGGTGAAACAGCTGGTGCTGTGAACTGTGGCATGATCTCTTTTCCTGATCCTGAAGGATTTTAGACCCTCCCAATTCCATGACGTTCCCTCTTCTCACATAGCCCTGGGATAATTGGATGGTATGGCAGTCCAGAGCCTTTGGGATGCTAAAATAATCATGTGTTAACCCTATAAACATACTTCTGCTTTGATGTTATCACCACTGGCTGCTAGCTGAATAATTACAGTTCCCTTGTGATCCACTATGGGTGATAAGAGCAACGATAAAGGGGATGAAAAAAAAAGTGGCAAGACACTCGACTTGTGTTTTTAGTTGCTATGAAGGAAAGACACTGGTTTCTAGGAACTGGTGTGGTGCACACCATGGAATTGAAGCTCCTGGTGGCTGTTTCATCAGTGCAGGCAAAGGGGGCTCACACTCAGCAGTGGGGAGCAGCCACAGGAACTGGTTGTGGCTCTCTGGCTCAGATAAGTTTCTGCCTTTCCCTTTGGCAAATCATTGTCTTTCAGATTCCTCCTTTGTTCAAAGTACAGCTGTGTTTCAGTGAGAACTTCTTGCTGTCTAATTCCACTCGGGTGGTTTTTATTGCATGTGCTGCTAACATTTTCACACCAGCACTCTGGCTGCACAGGGCTTCTCTGCGAGCAGCACTGGCTCTGAATCATGCCAGGAACTGGCTCTATTAGTTTCTGTGTTACCAAACTTTTGTATGCTGAGCTATTTATACACCACTCTCATCTTGCTTTCCCTTTGCTGCTCTCCCAGCTCTCCAAAACTCTCTGGTTTTATGGTCAGCCTCAATTTGCCACCACGAGGTTTTGCCATTGGTGCCATTCACACAGTGTCACCCAACTGCCAGGTTTTACAAGAGAGCCCTTGTAAAATCTGAGCCTGCTGATTCCTTTCCTGCCTGGCTGGGTAATGTGCTCATCACACAGGACTGATGATACCAGCTCTAGTGAATCACTGCCTGCAAGTAGGCACAGGGAATGTTTCCTCTCTTTGGCTGTGTCAGTAACTCAGGGTCCAGACCAGAACCACCATCCATGGACCAGTCTTCATAAAGATCATCCCCAGAAGAGTGTGTGGCCTGTGGTGAGTTGTGTCCAGGGGTTTAACAGCCAATGCAAAAACCTCAGGAGGGATTGTTACTGATTGAGGCTGTGCTCAGAGAATGATGACAGACTAGATCTGCTGAGGTGAATCACCCCCCCCTTAGAGCAGAAACCACAGCTCAGAACTTGATGTCATTTAGGAGACTGTTTGCCACCCAGTTCTTTATTCCATGCAGCTACAAACATAGTAAAGCTCCCATACATACCAGGAAAAAATGAACAGCAAACAAAACCCCACTTTTCAGTCAGAAACAACTCTCCTGAAACCTTCTAGCCTGGTGTAGTGAGATAAGCAACTGTGGAGGACACTGGTGTCCTCAGCAGATGGTATTTTTACATGTGGAGTGCTCCTCAGAGGGCTCTAAGGTGAATTCACCAAGTCCATTTTCACATGTACTTCAAATCAGGCTTTGCATCCAGAGGTAGAAAGCCAGGGCTCCAACCCCCTGTGGTCCTGGACACCTGAGCAGTCTTCTCCTCAGCCCTTCTCTTGGATTGCCTGCAATTCTTATCCCAGTGATGTTAGGTTCTACCCTCAGGCCTTTTCTTGGGTTTTGGTTTCTTTGCCTTTGACCATTTAAAAAATAATGTTTCTGAATTCTTCAGACAGCTCATTTGCACTCCAAGGATTAGCCCAGCCACTTGTGAGGCACAGAGGAAACCAGACAGCTTCAGGGAACAAACTGGAGATCTGTGTGAAGTGAGCACATTAGATTGTTTAGAAAATTATTAAAGATAATCTGATTTGCAGTTGCCATATAATAAAAACTCATAGATGAGAAGATTATTCTGGTGAGTGTAGAGAGTCACAGGAGTCTATTATCAGTTCACAAGAGGCTGCAGGAAAAACATTGCACGACTGTGGGGATTTCAAGATGTTTTCAAAGACATTAATCCCAAAATATTTAATCCTCTGCTGTAAACACAAGAGCTATTGATTGCAAGCTGAAAATGACAAGTGTAAATGTTTTCTGTCTTTCTACTCAGAGTTCTTTTCAGGAAGAGGCTGATGCCTGTACCCTGTTCTTAGAAAACATTTGTTTCAGGAGTAGAAATTTCCATTTAGTGAATCATTTCAGGTACCAGCTCTTTTCTGTTGTGCTCATTTTGGTAACAGTGGTTTGGGGCTTTTTTTTCAAGTTTCATTTCAGATAGAGCACAATCCTATCTGACCACCAAAGTAATTGAAGAGGGAAAAAAACCCCAACAAAACACAACAAATTTAGTAGCACATCTACCCTATCTACCAAAGCTTTCCGCTCTGCACTCTCATTAGGAGAGTTTTCACCTTCTTTGTATTGCAGAGAAGGAAACAAGGTTATGGATCAAGTTATCACAGAAGATATCACAGGTTGAAGACAAGAATTCAGAAAAATGTGTTGAAAACACTTTATTCTCAAGAATCCTTTAGTTAAAAATGAAGACTGAATGATAAATGAAGGTGAAAATGTCAATATTAGGACTTCAATGCTCTTCAGCACAGTTTTCCTAATATTAAGACATTTTGCAGGTATTGAGCTTTCTTACTGTAGAAGCAAATATTTGCTTATACAGAAGCTCTAGAAATGATCTGAAACGTGTTTATCACCATTTTTCTCTGGTAATTTGGTTTTCTCTCCTCTCTTTTCCCTTCCACTCTCCCAAATCCTGTCCCTGCAGCCTCCCTCAAGTTACATTAATCTCAGCCCTTGAAGGCTGTCCTGCTTTTTCCTTCCCTGCAGGGTAACTGCTCCCTTGCATACTTTCTTCATGACTGCTGCCTCACTTCCTATTTCTTCACTCCTCTGCTCCTTGCTGGCCTTCTCTGCCTCTTCTCTGCTGCTTTGTGGGTGCATCTCAAAGCCATGTGTTTTCCCGGGGCTGGTGGGGGTTTCCTTCTTCCCCACCCCTTTTTCTACTTGCACTTTTTGAGCTGTAATTATCTGTGGCATGTAGTTAAGAAAGTAAAAATGGAAAAAAAAATCAAGAGAAACATCCTAACAGCAAAATCCACAAGAGTAGGGACCAGGCTCCCAACAGAAGCTGTTGAATGCTCCGTAACTGAGGATATTTAAACCAAGACAGGACTGAAAACTCATATAGAGCAACACTGTGGCACCCTGGGGGATGAGTAGCAGGTATTTTCCACCTCTGACCTAGAACACCCACAGATAATGTCCCAACTGGATATCACTGCCTGCCTTCAGCTGCCCGTGTCCCTGTGGGTGCCACAGCAGCCCTTTGGATGGTTGAACATGAAGAAGTGTGAGCAGGAGAGTGTAGTTTGTTTGTGAGAGGTTCCAGGATCAGCTCTCCCTAACACATAGGACACAGGGAAACACAGCTGGCTGCCTCCTAGGCTTCGGGAGGGGAAAGAATCACCTCCACATGAGCAATCATTTAGATGTGAGAGGCTGGGTGGTCAGTAAGAATCACTTGTGTCTCATTTGGTACCAAATCACAAGCTGGGCATGAAAGGTGAATTGTTTTGCATACCTGTGGGGTTTTTTTTTTTTTTTGCATTACCTGGCAACAAAAGTTTCTGGGCAACAGTGCAGAGTTTAGAAGCAGAGCAAGGTGGGTGGCTTTGCTCACTCTTGGGCTTCTTCTGCTCCATCTCTGCATGGGCAGGCTTGCAAAGGGGCTGTGCAACCTGTTTCTAGGGCTGTGCATCTCAGAATGGAATTGTCAATCTCTTGATTGCTTGTTTCTTCACACCGTGATTTTAAACAGTCTGAGGAATACTCAGGCTGGGCTGTTCCAAACTTTGCTAAGTAATTAAGTATGCAGAGGGAGGGGGGATCTTACTTTGTTTTATCCATTTAAAATGTACTAATTTTTTTAGATCCTCCTGTTGTACAGAATTTTGGTCACTCAGATTGTTGTAACACTCTTTTGTGCCCCTGTTGTTTGTTTTGGTTACAAGGATGGAAGACACGTCAGTTGCTTAAAGATCACTTCAGCCACCCTCTGCAGTTACAGCATCACAGAATCTTTTGGGTTGGAAAAGATCATGGAGTGCAACCATTGCCCAGCACTGCCAGGGCACCACTGACCCGTGTCCCTCAGCACCACAGCTTGGAAACCCCCTCAGGAATCATGGGGACTCCACAACTGCCCTGGGCAGCCTGGGCCAGCCCTTCAAAACCCTTTTGGGAAAGAGATTTTTTTCTAATACCCAGCCTAAACATCCCCTGGGGAAAGTTGAGGCCAGTTCCTCTTGTTCTGCCACTTGTTGCTTGTGAGCAGAGCCCACCTGGCTCCAACCTCCTGCCAGGAGCTGCCAGAGCCAGAAGGTCTCCCCTGAGCCTCCTCTCCAGGCTCCACAAGCCCAGGTCCCTCAGCTGCTCCTCCCCATACTGCTGCTCCAGTAATGTTCTAGGAGAGTCATTTCATTCATAAAAATGCTTTTTATTAAGCAAAAAATAACTCTACCTTCCCTTTTACTGATATATATATAAAAAAATAGAAGCTGCTCAAAATTTCACATTCAGTCTTAGGACCAGGGTGGGTTTTGTCCTCTCGGATGCATTATCAATGCTGGAGTGATGGAAAGTTTGAATACAGAGTTATTTTAATTTCTCTTGCCCTGTGACAGACCAGAAGTAGAATTCATTCCTAACCTGGCCACGGGCCAGTGCAGCATTACAGCAGCTTATGGAGGTGTCTGTGCAAATGAGGCCCTAAATTGTCAACCTGTTGGGCTGATCTCCAGGAGTTCAGATGCTTGTGCCACTCAGGTCTGACTCTTCCATTGTGAATAAAATGTTTTAAGCTCAAGCTGGACAACTACTCACGTTTTGGGTTAATGGGATGCCTGATATAAGAGATGCTGAAGTAAAAACAGAAACCAGTTGTAAAACTGCTGAATTTACCAGCTGTTCTGCCAGCACAGGGTGGCAGGTAGAGCGGGGACAGCAATGAAAAGGTTAAAACTGCTTTACAGTGAATTTATTCTCAATGACTTCCCTTGATTGTTTATTTTTTTTTTGGTCAGATGAGGACCTCATAACAGAAGAATCAGAATGCCCTTTCTAACACTTGCTGCTGGTGTTGTGGGGTGAACTGTTCTGTCAGCCAGTGACTCCACATCAACAGAGATCAGATCTATACAAGTGTAATACTGTGCACAATCCATCCAACAAAAATTCAGCCTCAGCAAGGCACAGGTGGAAGTTCCATGTCCTGGCTACCTCGTGTGCCTGATTGTGCAACTTTGGCATTTCCAGGTTCTCCAGAGCCAGACCTGTGAGCATTTGGAGTCTGGAGAGGATGAGAATTATTCCTTTGGGACAGGTCCTGTGTGTCCTGTTAGCCAGGATTTGAAACGAACGGTGCCAGGGAAGTGACACCTTGGAAGGAAAGGGCTTTGTGACAGGAGTCAGGTGAGGGCTTATTGGACTTGAGCCTTGCTTTCCATCTGAATCCCTCTGCAGCCAGGAGATAGGATACCAGGTGCCAGCCTTTCACCTACAGGCCAGGGCTTGATTTCTTTAGAACAGCCTTTGACTTCAGGTTCTATCCCACCACCACCAGCTGTAAAAGGCCTAGCTTTGGTAGCTTCAGAAAGGGTGTAAATAACCATTTCCTTAAAGCATCACCCAGTTCCCCCTGTTCTCTTTCTGACACTCCTCACCAGTACTTTTGCTTTCCCTTTTTTTCTCTTCCATCGAGCTTTCAGGACCATACCTGCAGTGCCACACACAGCACCTGTGCAGCTTGTAACCACCCATATTCACAGCCCTCTGAATCTTGCCTTGGATTAGACACAGCATTAGGCTGGTGTTCTGAGGCTTGTTCAATTTCACATCCAGGTTTGTGTCAGCCGGATGGATGACTGATCCCAGCAGGGACCCCAAACGCACAAGGACCAAAGTTTTCTGAGCAAACAAACCAACAAAACACCACTAAGCAGCGGACTCCAGCTTGCAGCTGCTCCACCTGGTAAAGCACCGGGCTGGGAGGAGGAGGAGGATGATGATGATGCTCACACATCTCCACGGCCAGCGCGGAGCCCTCGTGAATTCCTCAAGCCATCAGCGCACCGGCTGCGCTCGGGGAGAGCCGCCTGCTGTCGCGGGGTGGTGCTGGGGGGACCGGGGCGCACACCCGTGGACACGCACACCCGTGGACACGCACACCCGAGCCAGCCCCGCCCCGGGAGAGCCCCGCGGAGGAGCGGGAGGGCTCGGGGCGCCGCGTGGCACCTGGTCCGTCCCCGTCCCCCCCCTCCCCGAGCCGGGGCATCCCGCAGCGGAGGGAGGGAGGGAGGGAGGGACGGAGAGAGGGAGGGAGCAGGACCGGGAAGGGGGTGTGTG
>JAOEGS010014338.1:0-22148 GCA_025447755.1 Corythornis vintsioides
GGAGTTAAAAAAAAAAAAAAAAGAAAAAAAAAAAAAAGAAAAAAGAAAAAGTAAACAAACGCCACTGTTGCTAAGTTTTGCACTTTATACCCTTTTATATTTACAATCCTCTCTTGCCTAAAAATAGCAACACATGATCCATTTATAACTGGCCGGACATGCCCCGAAGCCGCTGGCGGGGCCCTGGCTGATGAAAGGAGCTCTTTGCGTTCCTTCTACCTGAGCTCATCTCCCGCTTAAAGGGCTCAGACAGCTTTGCTTCCACAAAGCACACATTGAAACTACTGCTGCTTCCAGGAGAGAGCAGGGTAAGGGATGAGGCAAAAACAAGAAAAAGAAAAAACAGAGAGTAAGCTGTGCAGGCTGCCCCATGCCCTTCCCTTCACACTTGAAAAATATACAATTAGGTAGCAAGAAAGCAGAAGGTGGTTGGGGACTGGCAGGCAGCTCCTGCACAGGGCAGGACCTCTCCTGACACACGGCAAATGGGGGACTCCAGAGGCAGCTCCAGCTTGGCTCCATATGTGATCAACAAATTAATTCACCCTAGAAGAGCAGTAGGAGCAACTCCAGACCCCATGGGTGGGTCTGAAGGTTATTCTGGATGTGACCTGAGAGCTGCACAAATAAGTGGATGCTGGAAATTAGCCATGTCTTTAGAGGTGGCTCCAGAAATGATGCTGGAAATGGCTCCTGGTTTGACTCCAGAAAACTCTAGAAATGCTTCTTGGGTTTGGGGGTGGAGAGGGGCTGGAGGCAGCTTGAGGACCTAGAGTCAGCTCTAGGTGTTGGACTAGAAGTGGCATCACAACTGGCAACGACAAACGCAGAATGTTTTCTGCAATCGTTATTCATATAGGAGATTCTAGCAATGTGGGATTAATTCCTGCACTGTAACTAATGCCTTCTTAATCCAATGTTAAAAATTTCCATTAGCACCTGTGCAGGACTCACAAACTGGGTGTGCAGCAGAAAGAGCTGGGGGACTAAACAAAGTCCCAAGGGCACAGCCCAGTGACAGGCTCAGTGGGAGCCACACCTTCCTGCTTAGGAAACTGGGTGCCACACTTATTGCCACCTCCCATTTTATATAGGCTTTGGAGTTTTAAATTTTCTTCTCTTGGAAGCATAGGTTTCCTCTATTTTTACCAAAACAATCCCACTTCACAACTTGGGCATCACTGAGAAGTGGTGACAAAATCCTACACCACCAGCAAACAACAGTATTCTAGGGCAGTTTATCACAAATGTGCAAATCCCAGCCACTTAAAAATAGCAGGTGAAACCCTCCTGAAGTTATGAGACTTAAAAGGAAAATATACCTTCCATTTATGTCTTTTGGGTACACTTGAAACATTTCTCAGTACACTTAAGAGCTAGAAAATGTGGTTTGTTTGGACTGACAGAGGAAGTTCAGTGCCAGTACTCCATGGATTGTATCTAAGGAAAAAAGTAATAACCATGGTAGAACCCAGAGAAAGAATTATTGTAACGGTTGGCAATGTTGTTACCGAAATTTATTCCTCCAAATAGCCCCACTTCAGTTGCTTTTCTGATATTCTCGATTTTGGCTTGTTGGTGGGAAATCGCATCACCTCGTCTTCTCTGCACAAAAGTTTTCAGGCTGTATTTTCTTTCCACAGCTCCACCACGTATACACTCACTTTCCTTTATTTACACAGGAACAGAAAGTGTCTATGTGTACCAGTGCCTTTCCAAAATTTAATGTATCACCAAAACAGAAGTGCAGCAAGCTGGTCAGACTGTTCTTAGAGTAGTGCTCATTGTATGAATTTTTTAATTATACTTATTTCTATCACTTTCCACTAGCTTTTACCTTCTTGCTACAGGCAAGGGTTCACGCTAATCATGTCCCATGATCTGACATTAGCAATCAAGTGCCATTTTCAAGCTGCTTTCAGAAATTCTAGAAGCAAAAATCACTTAAACCCATGATCCTGAAAGTCATTAATATGTAGAGAATGTAGCAGTGGTTCTACACTTGCATTTCTGAGTGGAGATGCTTTAAGGAGGGAAGTAGAAAGTTTGCTGTCACAGTGCTATCAGTGTTGTAACTGTCTCTGTGTCTGCAACAAATCTAGATTAACCTTTTTTCTGTCTCCACTGAGATGAGGCACAACAACAGGCAAGCAAGCATTCAGAAGGCACAGGAAGATGAAAACATCCTGGGACAAACATGCCATAAGAAACCTGTCCTGTAGTGGTTGCTGTGCAAAATATTTGTCAGAGCAAGACAGTTCAGGCCAAGGGCTGGGAGTCCTTTCTAACCAGGCAGAGTGTCAATATCTGCAAAAGACCTTAATTTGCCACGGAAGTGCTGTGTCCCCAGATTTCAAAAGCAGAAGCAAGATACAGTCAGAAAAGTACAACTTTAACCAAGCTAGGAATAAATGCTCGTGCAGTAGCATTACAGACAATATTAAGACAAGGTACAGCTCAAATAACTTTTTTTTTCTCCCCCAAGTTACAAATAATAAGCCATTGCAGATGTAAAAACTACAAAAAGGGGGCAGTACAAAATGCAACTATCTTTTCTAGTGCTGACATATTTCTTCTGAATGCATCTCTACAAGATTGTTTTCCCAAGAAACACCCTGAGGCAGTAGGTCCTTATCCCAGCTGGTGGAGGCTCCTGGGTCACAGCATCCCTGGTACTCCTGCTCTACAAGCCAGGCAGCAACTCCTCTCCCTCCCATTCCCCTCAGACTGAGACTTAATTCTCAATTTTCAACTGCTTCCCAGCCACACAAGCTTGGAAAACCCCCTCACTCCGTCCTTTTCTCTGCTTCTTCACTTTCCTGGATCCTTTCCTTTCTTAACCTGTAACCCACCCTCAGTCCTTGCAGCTTTGGCCCCCTCTTCCGTTAGCAAAAACAAACTCCCTGATCATGTTCCTCTTGGGAGGTCTGCCACGTACTCAGCAAATGCAAATGTCACATTTCCCTCTTGTGTTTTCATTTTTTGTTTTGTTCCTTTTTCTTTTTTTTTTTTTTATCCTTCCCTCCCCTCTATTTTTCGGTAGAGCAGGTGCAAAGAGAACCAAGACAGACAAATGGTGACAGAAAGGCAGGCGGGTCCCCATGAACCAAACTGGGTGTGGTAGCAGCAAAAACCCATCTTTGTATAAGCCCATACTTATTATGGGACAGATCCTTCTGGAATGGAGTCATCTTGCTCCTTAAATGGATTACAATGTAATAAAATAGACATAAAGTTGTATATGTAGATAAGTCCTCTACACTGAAAAAAATAAATTATGCTGGGGAAAAAGAGACAATTAAGAAAAGCAGTTTTCCCATGAATACAAAGCTCACTGTCTTCAGTGCCTGCCTACAGACATGTGACTTGCAGTATTTCACACATTGCCCTTGTGTTTTGGTCCAAAGTACCCACGGAATCTGCTGAGTGCCTCAGATGGAGAGAAATCTACCTGTAATGATTAGGAGCATCTTCCTCCAGCCTTCACCAGGAAGCACTAAGGCATCTGTAGTAGGGACTAAATCTAGTAACCAACTCTTCGTAGAGTTCCCAAGTGGTAAACCTTCCAGTGAAAGTGGAAAAGCAGTCATTTTTTCTTTGTGCAGATCCAAACCAGCCCAAGGTCACCTAATGAAGGAGTTCTGTGCAACTCCCTGTGTGTAGCAAAAAGTAGCACTTGCACCAGGGGCTTCATAATGTCCTTGCTAAAGTGGCTAAAACCCTTCAAATGATCCTGAGCTACTGGAACCCCAGATGGCCACTGTCCTTTATATTTGTTGGTTTTAAATATGTGTCACTATTTTCTTTTTCTCCTAAAGTCAGATAACTGAATGATTTCCAAATTCTCTTCCCTCTGACCTATTATTTTCTTTCTGGTTTATTCTAGAAATACTAATTCAAGACTCAAATATTAAAAGTGGGTATGGCCCTAATGTTGCAATTCTTCATTCCACAGATTGCTATCACTATTGCAAATGCTATTCCCTCTGTATCTGGAGAAACCCCCACAAAAGCATACAATAAAATACACATTTGAAGAGCATATGCAAGGAAGATAAAATAGAGAGTTTGAAATATCTTTTAAAAAAATACTCCTTAAATACAAAAGCGCCTGCTGCTCTCAGCAATGCCTCAAATGTTCATTTTGTGGATATAAGTAATTATTAGGTGCTATGATTGCATTACCCCCACAGAATCATTCTCTAAGGCTAAATTGCTTTCTCCAAATACACCAGTATCACTCAGTGATTCTGCTTTTAAACAAAGATGACTTAACCTGTTTTGATCATGCATGCTGGGAGACAAGAGCTTTAACAGAAGGAAATTCTAGAGAATGGAGGAAATCACAGAGACAGCTTTGTCAGACAGCTAAAATAGATGCTGCAGTTTTGGAAGCAACTGTGGCTTTATTGTTCAAAAACCAAAGAGCAGGCTTGCAACCTGGGCTCCCTCCAGCAGCTGCCTTAAGGAGAGCTGGAATTCTGCTGGCCAAACTGCAGTCACAGGCTCCTCACACAACCCTAATGATGTCAGTATATTTAGGATGGTGTAACACCTCTAGCAGACCACAGTTGCTTTATACTGCCATAGTTACATCCATACACATACCATTACAAATAGTGTACGTGTCTACAGCCTACCAGACATGGTTATCCCAGCACCAAATGAATACCATGTTTGCATCCAGACAAATTCTTTTTTAAGGTAGTCACACCGCAGAAGATTCTGCTCCATTATCTTCACAGTCTAAACTAAGACAAGACAATGGAAGCTGAAGAACAGTTTACAAAGCCATGAACTGGGCTCTGTTAGTACCGAGCACACCAAACTACAAACTGGCATCCTGGCCCATCACCAACCTGAAAGCTCCTCTGCCCAGGATTCCTTCTACCATCATCTCCAACTGAACTGATCCTGACAACACTTTCCTTTCCACAGAGCAATTAAAAAAGAAACCCAAAGCCAGCAGAATTCCCTTCATGCTATTATTAATGTAAATAGTCTCTCAGATTTGTGCAAGCACTTAAAATCACACCAAAATAATTTATGTGCTCTTACTAGGCTGAACGTGCTAAAGAAGCAAGTCCCAGCCAATAAATCCCCAGTGTCCTTTGGGAGAGACACCAGCAGACCTTTCAAGTGTCACAGCACTTGAGGGCGCTGCTGCAATAAATTTAACTCACCCTAAAAACCTCTACTTAGTTGGATTATGAATTAAAGTCTGTTAAAATGTCAAGTGATGTTGATGTTTATATCATTGCTGTTACACTGTGGCCCTACTATTTTGGTAAACAATGAGCAGAAGTTAGGACTAATATTTAACATTCAAGGTTAGAACCTAGTTATCGTTCCAAATATTTGCATAAAGTGATAAAGTGGAAAAAAGGCAAGAAAACAGTTTAATTCAGAAAATGTTCTTTTTCGTTATAATTTATTTGCTTTGGGGGACTGAGAAAGTGTGAGAAACTGTATCTGTTCATAGAACTAAAAAAAGATTGAGAGGTGAAGATGCAAACCACTTTCTCTGAAGGGAGAGAGATGAGTTGCTGTAGTCCTTTATTGGCAGACTGAATACACTGTTTTGCTCAATTTTCCCCGGCCTTTATTATCCTCCTGTCTGCAAAGGCTTCTTGGCCCTCACAAATAAACCCATATCCCTCCTGCACCTTCCACCTGCTACATCCTGCACTGCATCCTTCCCACCTTCCCTCTTGCAGGAGCCAGGTCCCAAGAATTCTGATGTACAGTTTGGGATGCTTGGTGCCCGATCCAAGACCTACCTATAGCAATGTTTGTTTTCTTCCCCAAGTGCACATCCAACCCATTGGACACCTACATTCTCTGTCAGTTATGGTAATGTTTCAGCTTTTTCTGAATTAATGTAACTAGTCCCCCATTTTTTTCCTGCTCCAGTGTGAAGTGGGTTGGATAAGAACAAAAAATGTGTCTTTTACAACTTGCCAGCCTGAGAAAGCTCCCTTTTCAGAACTGCCAAAGCAACAGTGCATTTGATAACATCCCTTTTTATCACACAACTTCCATATTTTGTTATCTTTCTCAGTTTTGAGCAGTATGCTCAATATTTTTCATTGTAGCAGTTTCTTAAATACATTATTGTCTCAGAAAGCATATGGGGGGGAATAGACAATTTTTTATTCAATTTTTTTATTTGAACTTCCAATTAATGCTGACTGCTTAGCAGAGAAAGAGTAAAGGGAAACAGCAAAGACTGAAAAGAACTTTCACTTTTTTTTTTTTTAATATTCCTTCAGCACTGCATTTCCTCATAATTTCACTCAACAGTTGTCTGTGTCCTTAAGAATGTAATATTTAAAAGCACCCTTGGCAGTGTTTCAGAAAATGCCTGACCTTCATTTAAAGAAAGCAGAAATCTCATAAAGCAGGTGAGCTTGACAACACATCCTAAAGTACATGGACTGTTTTGCCAAAGGTTAGAGATAACTACAGCATCAGTCCTATGAAAATACATTAATGTAAGGACTACTGCTCATATGTCAAAAATTATCTGCAAGTGTAAAAGGCAGGGACAAAGTTCATAAAAGGAAACGAATGAAGAAAGATGCCCTAAAATCCACATTTGTCAAGAAGAGATAAGAAAACAAAGAATAGAGCACAAAGTAACTCAATTTTTATCAGCAAATGAATGAACCCTTTCTTCTATAGTGTTCTGTGATTAGTTAAGAGCTGAGCTTTAAAAATAAGTAATAACAAACAGCACATGTCCAATTTTAACAATTCTTCTAGTTATGACATGATAGTGATCTAGTGTTTTGAGCTGGAAACTGAAGCAGCACATTTCACCCTTGAGTTCTGGCTTCCTGAAGCCTTTGAGAAGGCTGAGCTCGACTTGAAGTGGCAGGCAGACCAACAGCAGAGCTACTCCCCAGGATCACTTACCTACCAAGAGATCTCCATTTGGCAGGGTTGGAAATCTTTCAATCTCAGATCTTTTCCTGTCAAACCAGCATAGCTGGAATCTTCTGTTAACAGGCAGAATAGTAATTTGCTGAGCTTCAGACTTAGCATTTTACCAAGATAGACTAAAACCTCATACATCTGCTAAGTTCAAACCTTCTAGGAACAATTCCAATAAGATGCTTCATGTTTCTTGCACCATGCAAAAGAAATACAATAATAAATCTCATCTATAATTGACCTTGACAGATACTGAGAACATTTGGCACCTATTAAAACTCCTTTAAGATGAGACCCTCTGAGCTATAAAAAGAAATATAAATGTGAACTTTATACCACACTTTGTTCACTGGAAACACTGCCATGGTATGTTCAGTCAGTTATTTTTCATTGAAAAGTTATCTTAAAATATGTCCAGAACGAACTTTTAAAATGTTTATGGAGCAAGCAGGAGCCTTCTGTTTCATCCTACGCACTGACTTTTTGGATGCAAACTATTAAAAGAAATACCTGAAAAAGATCTGCATTGCATTGCTGTTGTTCATCAGTCTGGTCCACAGAGAAGCACTGGAGACAGTTGGAGAAACACAAAAATCCACTTATTTTTTATACTGAGAATGTTTCCTACTTATAACGTACAAGATCATTAGAACTTCTATCAGACCACATCTAGGAAGCAGAGACAAAGCCAGGAACTATGAACAGTGAGAAACTCTGTCCTGGTTGACACAAGGGCTACTGTCATTAAAGCCACAACCCACTGAAGTGTCAACAAACAATTCCTTAATCAAAGGACAGGAGGAGAAAATATATTGGAGGTTTTAGAGGTTCATGAACACCACTCCCACTTAAGAAATTGAAAGGTCCAGCTTGGAAACAGGGCCAGACAGCATTTGGCTCTCCCTCACTAATTAAAAACGAGTGTTTGGCCGTTACTGGAGTTAACCCAAGGAAAATCTTTCTTCCCTCAGCACTATCCTCATTGCCACGATCAGTTCCTGTGCGTGAGGGTCTCTCCCAGAATTCACTGTGCTGAGACACTTTGTTTTCCATAAGCATCTGGGTCAGAAGTAACAATCTCTGGGGAGGGAATTTTGGGAAGTGCTGGAAAACTGCTGCTTCCCAAGTGACAGAAGCAGGATTTTCTTAATGCACAGTGGAATGCAGGTGGAGGATAAAACTATAAAGCAATAGAAATCTCATCTAATAATGCAACATGGATAAAGTCTTAATGACAAAGACACATACTCTTCTTGCAACATCTTCAAAGAAAAGCTCAACTGAACCAAGCCACCCACACAGACCTAAGAAATAGATGCACTCTCAGCTCCGTTCCCATGGGGAGTTGGCAGGGATCCCTCTCACCCCACAGGCACAGCTTTAGCACTTCAGCCACACAAAAATCCCCCCTTTTCTCTCCTGAAACACAATAGCTCAAACAGCATCTCACAGGCCTCCAGCATAAAAGGATGAGCCATTTCTGTACTCCAACACAAAATGTGCTCAACTCCGAGTACACAAACACAAAGAGCTATTCTTGCTCAGAACAGGGTCTCACCCAGTGCCTTTCGCTGCCATCACTCTTGAGCTGGAGCATTCTACTTGTCCCAGGCTGGTCACCAAAACACAGCCTGAGAATCACCAACTGGGTGAGAGTTGCCCATCCCCAAAAGCACCAACATTGCAATGCTGTGGGGCAAGGCTTGAATGTGTTTCAGGGCCTTGCAATTGAATAGTCCTTCTGATTTTAGCATAAAAAAAACACCACAACAATCCTGTCTAGCAGAGGGAATGCCTGAATGTACTGATGGTTCAGGGCAGATGTGGAAGGAGGTACAAGAAAAATATGGAACCAAACGGCAAACTCTCCATCTCAAAAGCATTAGAAAGACTTAAAAGACTTAGAAACAGCACAGGTTTAACAGTTAGCTACTTACCTTGTGAATGATATTAGGTAGATAACCATTCAAAAAAATCTTGGATTTATTTCAGAGAAATTCTATTTAGAAACTGATACTTTGAAAACAGCAGTCAAAAAAAAGTTTCAGCATGATGTAGATCACCAACTAGCAATTCAATGTAACAAAAATCACTCATTTGTATAAAATTGTTGTAAACAATAAAGCTTATTTATCATTATTAATATATATAAATATTTGAAGCCTCAGGATTGAAAAAAACAAAACACAAAGTAGCTACAGCTAGGCACTGTATGGACTACCAGTTTTTAACAAAACCAACAAAACCAAAAAAAACCCCAACACCCAAACAGACAAACAAACAAACAGAAAAAATCCCCACAAACACCCACAAACCCAGACACCAAATTTTCTTGTTCTTAGCTTTTTCATTTGGCCTTCTCTTTGTATTTCATAACTTCCCCGCTATTGCAGGGAGTCAAAGTCCAGTCTTTCGATCACTTCACCAGTTGTTCTTAGAAACTCCAAGGTTTTGAGGCTTCCCAATTTATTTTTACTCCATAGGGTTTTAAATTTTTAAAACGGTGCCTGTGATCCTAAGGCTGGTAGTACGTCCTGGTGGATTTTTCATGATTTACTGCATTTTCCACATTTGTCTGTGACAAAGGAGAACTCAAGCAAATTCTCCTGAGAGTTGACTCACATCTTGCTAAAGCAGCTACCTCAGAGGAGTCACGGCATGTCTGGTTTGTATAAGAGAGTCCTTTTCTTCCTCTCCAAGTAAGTTCCAAGTGAATAAATGACTCTGTTGGACTTTGATGTCAGTTGTCCAAATTAAAGCTGCTACCTCAAATGATTATTTTTAAAAGACAGAAAATTAACTAGTATGAGAGGAAGCCTTACGAGTGTAGTAACTCTTGATGCAAAGAAATATTTCAAGACATTTGCCATAGTTTAATCCCTGCATTAATAGATAAGCCTGCATGAAAATTCTGTTCTGTGAGAAAAATATACCAGAGAATACTTATAGTTACAATCTGATTCTAAAGATGCAGCTTCAAAATGCAAACACAGTATGCCAGCAAACTTGTTTGGACTGTGCAAATAAATTTTTGGAAAATTGTTTCTGGAAGCCCAGCAGAAGCTGAACTTGAAATCTCTCTAAGGAATTACAGTTCTGTTCAAGCAATACCACATAGCTTACAAGCCACAGAATACATCTATTAAGACAGTTGCTAATTTAGAGAAAAAAAAAAATAAAGATGACCCCCATCTGGAACAGTGTCTACAGTGCTGTTCCTTGCACCACAAGAAAAATATTATTGTATTGCAGTGTGTGAAGCTTTGTAACAAAGATTACACCAGGTCAAAAGAATCTAACTTACAAAGAAAGGTTGAGGTTAAGGTCTTGCTTTTGCTGTAAAAGATTAAGTCCAAAAGGAAGTTTAACATGAAGGAAGGGGTGGAAAAAAGATGAACTGAACTGACAGCTAACAAACTTTTTTCCCTGTGAACAATAAGTCTTCCAGCTCCAGGAGGATGTCTTCCAATAATGCAAATTGAGATAAGTTAATTAAGAGACCTTAGGAAGCATTATTTCAAACATAAAGAAATATAAGCATAGCAAGAGCACTACCAGAGCAGATTGCTTAAATAAGGCAATTTAAATGCAGAGACCCCAGAGAGAACCTAGGGGAAACTACATCCCTGGGTTAGAATTTCAGTGCCTTAAACAATGGAGAGAATGAGTCAGGTTTTTATGAACAACATCTCAAGGTCAGGGTAAGAGCACACCAACCTACCCGATGGGAAACTTGACAGTGTTAAGTTAATGGTTGGACTCTATCATCTTAAAGGTCTTTGTCAACCTAAATGACCTTATGTAAGAAAGGGGATTCTGCATTAGGCATTTACCTGTGCACAAACGTCGAGTCTTGGGCAGCCCTGGGTATGTGTGGTAGAAGACATGGTTATCAAGAAAATTTCATGGAAGCAAGAGAAATACCAATGAATTTGGTAATCTCCATCATTATGAAACAGCCAAATAAGAAGCAGAGAACCTGGAGTGTAGTTTAAGGCATCAGAAAGGAAATTAGGGAATTAACACCTTTAGCTGAGTTAGTTCTAAGATATGAAAATGATAGAAATGACAACAGAAAGCTCAGCAGTGACAGAAGTTCTCTAGGAGACAGTTTTATACTGGTGGAAGCAGGAGGAAAAGGAGCAGGCTCTGAATGAAGAAGGTATAAAAGGAACAGAGTCCAGAGAGAAGCAGGTATAGAAAAGAGTTTGTGATAGGGCATTTCTTAAAATAAAAGTGAGATGAGGTTTTCGAAAGCATCCTGTCAGTGGTAAGGATTCAGAGATGCTAATGCATTTTTTTCTGAAAGCAGATCTGACATGCTGCAGCTGTGGCAAGAATGCTAGAGATCAGAGCAACAGGCAAACCAACAGGGACAAGCTGGAGCAGATAAAATGGAGACCAACAAGTTATAGACAACACCCATCGAGATCATCAGTGGTTCAGAAGAGACTGTCTTTCTCCAGGACTGTTAAACTGTAGACTGTAGATGACTCAAGCCCTGTGTTTCTAATGACATGCACACATGGAGGATCACTCTGGAGACCACTCCAGCTGACAGCCCAAGGGAGGAGATCTTGGGGGAAGCAGGGGCTGTCAGCAGACACCACTTCCCTCCTCTCTTCTCTCCAATGTAATACTCTGCTCACTTCATTCAGCCTGTAACTTTTAAACAGGCACATGGAATTCAACATCCATGGCTCATGGGTGGGTGCTCAAGCTGCCAAAGCCTAAAAGTTTGAATGAGGACCAACTAAATAGCTTTTAACAAAGACTTAGTAAAAACCAACAGAAACTCTTCCTGTTGGAATGGTGTTGAATTTTCTAACGTTTCATGCATAAAGATGACATAGTTTAGTATTAAAGTAGGCATAAGGATAAAGCCCTCTATTCATATATGGCTTGTTCAAATCTCCTCAAATTTCGAACACAGCCAAAGCATCACCTGACAATTCGCTGCCACATACACACATGGATCAGCCAGGCAGCAGCTAAGAACCAAACACACATCACTACAGAACACCTCTGCCTCCAAAAGCCAGGCCAGCCACACCTGAACCCACTAGCAAATTTCTCTTCACCTACACCAGCCCCAGAGATCTATCAAAAAGCCATCCTCTAAAGAAACTACAAACAAATACTGCCCATTCTCAAGCAGCAGAAGCAGGATAGTGCTGTGGTGCAACTGAGACATACTGGGTTGCCTGAAGAGATGTCAACAGGTTTCCACAACACCTCTCTGGCTCTTGGCTAATGCTGTCTGCTATCACCACACTGACTGGGATTTCCTGAATTCTCAATTACAGTTTCACATAAAAATACTCAAGTGGTATACCTAAGAAAGAGGTAATCTGTACTGTGTGAGAGCAATGGGAAATGAAGGTACTGCGCATTTGGATACCACACCAAGCCTGTTGTTGAGTAATCCAGATTTCAGCCAAATTAAACAGCACACAGTTATACAGGACCACAAACATCTGTTTTCAAGATATGTCCAGATCATTAGCAGCTAATTCTACATCTCTGTTACATTCCCTGCCATATGCTGGGGGATAATCTCAGCAAGAAACAGGGATTTTCATCTCAAATCCCAATAAATCTGCTTTGCAAAGCTTCATGGGTTTTCTTATGTCACTTGTTAGATAATGCCTCTCAGCTGCTCCTCTCTGCTCTTTCCATGCCTTTTATCTACCCTATCACAGCACTCAAAGGCTCCTGCAACCCACCTGGTAACAACAAACCATTTCTTCACACCATCTAGAAAAGAATTCTCTCCTTTGCCAACAGTAAACACAAATTTACCTCCTGGATAAACTCATACTCAGGTCATCCCCTCCACAGCTAGTGCTGCCACCTGCAAGAGGTCTAAGGCAGGACAGTCATGTGCACTGGGCAAAGCTCTGAAAGTTTATATCCATCACTGGTGCGAGCAGCCTTCTGTTCTCATTCAAGAAAGGGTAGAGCTATGTGTCTGTTTATGTAGCAAACAGCATCTAAAGAACAAAGGGAGGAGATATAAGTTTATAAGAAAATTCATTAACAGAAAATCAGAGATCTTTTGGGCACTTAGCTTGGCAAAATCACAGTGCCTACACTTAAAGCTGTGCTGGCACATCTGTGGCCATAACAAACATGCATATACACAAACAGAATTTGATCTCTGTCATTAAGCAACAATAATAACAAAATTGGAGGTGACTGCAGTACTGACAAATATAAGAAACAGACTGCTTTGGTCTCTGAGCTGAATCCCTTCTCCAAGGCATAAGCAGAGGCATCAGGAATCTGTCACAATCTCCAACCTGGTGGCATCCCTTCTCTGCACAAGGGGCTACAAAATCCCACTCAAGCTTTGGTCCCTTTGTTCCCTAGCCACATGTTATCTTGGACCTGAAAGCTGGGCTTTCTGACAGTCCTACCAGTTGCTTCAGCCCCAGGGGCATCTCCTGAATACTGGCTGGGAAGAGGAGCAGCTGTCAGCAAGAGCTGCTGGCGTTTCCACTCCACACGTCCTGTCCTCCAGATGAATGACGGCAGTGGAATTGGAACAGTCTTGAATGAACCATGGCAGACCAACCTCAGGGTGGGGAGAGCTCTGAGGATTTAGTGGTCCTGTCTTCTGCCAGCCCTCAAAGAAGCAAACAGCATGATGAGAAGTTCTTACAATCCCATAGCTTCCACTGAAGCCATGAGTGGTGCTACTGCTGGCGAGGAGAGATGTGTAGATGGGATATTTTTATCTCCTCTTCATTCCCATCGTTGTCAATCCAAAACAAACTTCAGCTAGTTAGAGGTGGGAAAGATGGTTCACGATGAGAACAGGATTCCCTGGCTCGATTTGCATGTCACCACTGGATACATGGATACGTGCCACTGCGGTGGCACAGCTGCATCAGTTCTGGCTTCCCAGCTTCCAGTAACCTTTCCAGACTAAAATAGCAGACCTACTGCTTGATTTTAAGCAGCTGAAGAGCAGCAGTAAACCACATAAGTATTATGTAAAATGATCTTTTTCTAAGTATATGTTTATTGTGCACAGAAGAAGTGGATTTAATTACAAACAACTGGAAGTTTTTAACAGTCTGGATTGCCCCCTACTCCCTTTCTAAAAACTAAGGTTTGGCAGCAGCTTTTGGATTTCATTGCAAGTCTTCTAAGTATTTCCTTGGAAAGACTTTACACTTGGTCCCAGGCAAGAAGTCAAAATCAACATTTAAAAAGCATGCCCTGCATAATTTCCAGGATTCAGCAGCATTAAGGTATACTTATGGAGGCCAGAAGGAGAACTGCTTTTTGTGCTTTTTGACTTCACACATAAAGCTCGTCTTCAGACAAGGAAGTTTATATTCCAAATAATATTTTTAACTGCATGTGGTCAAGTACATACCTTATCAGGCCTTTCCTCATCCCCCTCCCAAAATAAGCCTGAATGGTAACTATCTTTGCAGTACTTAGTCTTTGCTTATACCTCTACTAGGAGCAACAGATTTCAAACCTAACACTGAATTATTTGAGGTCAGAAAAAGTTTCAAGCAACATTTTCTTAAACTCCTTTATAGAGTAAAAATTCTATTTGGGTACAATAGCAATACTCAGGTGAACCTGACTGGTTCTTTATTGAGTGGATTACTCACAGCTTCCCAGTGTGTCACTGTTACTTTGTACGGGGACCCAGTGTTGTCCCCTTGCAGCACACAGGTGATAGACACTGTCCCACTGGCTCCAGAGGACGCAACTGGCACTGTCCCCACTCCTGTGAATAATCCCACTGCAATCACCAGGACTGTTGGGGAGTTTGCAAGACTGAAACTCCTGGTTTGATCCAAAGGCCAAGAGTGAAATTTCACTCATTTAATCTATTGGCTAATCAATCAGACCTTTGCAAATTGCTTCCCACTTTCCAAGAGCAGTGGGCATGACACTTTTGGATATCCATGTTTAAGGACTATTCCACTCAAATTTTATTTCTATTTTTATTTTGAGGAAAACCAGATATGGAGTGTTTTTCTCGTGAATATCTTAAGTGCTTTTAAAAATAAATACATATTCTTCTGAAATACCTGCAAATCAAGTCTTGCATCACTTACCACCTAAAACCACAAAATGCTACAGACAAAAGATTAAAGTTCACAGCAGCTGAGAGAAATGACAGCACAAGCAGTGTTAAAGAATTGAGCTTAGAGGAGAAAATACCTTTTGGCTTTTACAATCTAAAAGGTATTTGTTGGATGTTTTTAATAACTGAGAAAAATCATGTCTATCAAATTGTGAATTTCCTGTGTGTGGTTATAAGGCAAGGAAAGCATCAAGAAAATGTTTTATACAGTATGGTTCTTCTAAGCAGCTCTCATTTAAATCAGAATGCAGATCCTCAGCTCACAACAGCATGCCTCCAGTGCCTCCATTTCCTCCCCTGTTAAAGTCCCAGTCCCATAAATCCCCCAATGCTCCAGAAAACCTCCTGGCTAACCACAGATCTTGAGATTTCAGCATAAAAAGCAACCAGGAAAAATGCAAAACCAAACAAATACAGGCCACAAACTAAAAATTTTGTTCAGTGGGGGTTGGGAAGGGAAGAGGAAAAGGTTGTGGTGTAACATGTGATGAGGGTGTCACTAAGAAAGAAAAGCACGAAAGTTTTTCTCTCATTTCCACAGCAGCATCTTCCTGTCAGAGCTGCTGACTGGGTGCAGCCCAGGGGACCAGAAACACTCTCCCAGCACCATAACTGGGCAGTCATGCTCTGTAATATCTCAGGGACAGACAAGCAAGACAGCTGCTGATTTCCAGCTGCTATGAGCTCTCTGTGCTCCAGGATACCCGAACTCAAACCTGTTTGCCATCTCCACCAAGAAGCCAGCAGAACATACTAACTCTGAGAATGTAAGCAATGTGGTTGCACAGCTGTCCATGTCCCAGTCAAACTGATATAAGCAAAAGAGTCAGCAAAGACTAAAGTGGTTACTATGCTTCAGTGACTGGAACTTGTCTCCTACAGCACAAGGCAATATGAGAAGCTCAGAGTAACAACTGTACTCTTGGAATGGTGCCCAAGTGAAAGCACAAGCATCAGTTAGGGCACTCACACATACATTGAAATGAAACCTGTAGCTACTCCTCACTTACTCCACCGACAGGCATGAGCCAGTCGTTGCACTGCCTCACAACTCCCAGTGTGCAAAAGAAGATGGTGGTGAAGATGAAGCCCCTTCAGTCTCAACAGGGGCAAGTGAAACATCCTAATTCCTGAGATAATCTATTTTTGCCTTGACAAAGAGAAAGGACACTTAGAATAACAGTAAAAATGTAGTTTAGAGGTTATTTTGATTTGCAATGATGAGAAAACAAGAGCTGGGCTCTCCACAAACACGTGCCAAGTAGTCTGCGATGAAAAGCTTTACAACTTTACTGCAAACCACAAAGCAGGAGCCTGAAGAACCCCTTCCACCAGCCTTAGTTCCTGCACATGCTGGCACACAACACACATTCACCAGTAGCAAGGCCATGATCTGAATTGTTTCAGTGTATCAGGGAAATCTAAAATCTCAGCAACATGATAGGAACAATTTATGGCTCAGGCTCACCCTTCTGGCTGCCCTGACTACCCCACAGCTAGTGCTGAATATCCCAAGGAGCAGCACCCATGCACTGCACCCTACAAACTCCTCTGCAACACAACCTGCTCCTGAGTAGTCAGTAAGAGTACCCAATTATCACTGAATTTCAAAATCAGTGAATGCTCCCTCAGTGCAAGTATTAAATATTAAAAGTAATTTATTTGGGATTAGCATTCCTATAACTTAAGGCAGAGGAAGCCCGTGGGAGGCACAGAGCCGAGAACTGTGAGGGATGCAGGGGTGGGATTGCAGCACTGCACAGGGCAGCCCAGGGCAGGAGGATCTGGTTTAGTTCATGAGTTGTCTAAGATTTCTATATGCAAGTCCTTCCTTGCAAGAAGATTTAATTGTGCTTAGGATGAGGGAAAGGCAAAGGAATAGTCCTTCAGTTGGAGGAAACTCCTCCAATTATTCCATTTAGAATCAGATTTTAAGTGGGTTTTCCCAGGCATTTCAGCATACACACTCACACCCCTTCCAACACACTGCAGCAGAGACAGGAGAAGTGGCTAAACAGAGCAAGACTGTAGATTGTAAAGCTGCATCTTTTTCCTCGTTAGGAACTGACCCACCCTCCTCAGAATCCAGTTTCTTCACTGAGCAAAATAAATAGTAGCAACTTTCTGGCATCTGTTCTAACACCATCTGCCTCCCTAACCACCCAACACTCCTCAGTGCAGAGAACATTTACCACCTCTCTTTGCTTTTAGTAATATTTAATCTTACAAAATGCTTCTTAGATACTGAGGGTTTTCTTTGCAGAAGGAACATGTTAGAGGAAGTAAAGAAAACTTCAGTGAGCTATTTATAAATCATACAGTGCCTTGTTCCTCAAATGCTTCATTGACTGGGGAACAATGAGAATAAGTCACAGAGTTCAAATTCCCTTCTTGAGACACATGCTTCAGGTCTGAATATCTAAAATATCATGGATTTATATGTCTGGTAACAAGGCTTTCTTTTGGCAAGTGTCTGAGTTGTCCTCATTTCAGGGAATTGCCAAGCTTTTTTCTTGCTGTTTTTAAATTATAGCAATTAGAAGGAAATTCAATGAAATCATGCATATTTGTGAATAAGTACACTCCCAAATTTAAGGGAGCCAGGAAAAAACTGCATGTAATCAGAATTAACTGTGCTCTTCAAGGTTTGTTCTTCATGAACATGGGCATATCTTACATGTGGGTATCCACAGCTCACAAAAGGGTCATAAAGAAACTATTATGTCCGTTGGGATGACTATTAATCCTGTTTTTCTGACACTACAGCTTCTGATCAAGCTAGGACTGCTGGCTAACATACATTACAGCAACTTGCCAGATGCCTGTGCACAAATGCAGTTCAAGCCCTTACCCTACACATGACAAAAGTACTCAGTGATGTCTGGAAGAGTCTCTTGAAGTTACAGGAGATGCCAAAGAGGGAGAATATGAACAATCCATCACCTAGTACAAATACTTTCAGAAGTAATACTTGAAAGTTTACAAAATTAAAACATTAGTCGGGCAGTTTCAGCAGTGTTACTAGCAGACTAACATGTTCACAAACCCTTGTAGCTCTGCACAGACATTTTTGCAGGAATAGCAACATGCCTGACCATGTCAGTATAAGGTATATTTGGAGTCAAGGTGGGAAAGCATGCTGCAAACTCAGAAGATAAATTTCCTTCCTGCCCAAGGAAGTCATATAAAGAATAAGGGCTAATAGGAAATTACTAGATTCTAATAGGAAAAAAAAAAAAAAAAAAGTAGGTATCAGATATGAAAACCCAAGTGCTCATAGCTGGAGGCTACTTCCCTAACTCTGACTGCAGTGGTTTCACCAAACCTGAGGGAACATTTTGTACCTTCTGGTATCAGCCAGTCCTGCCTGAGCTGCCCAAAATGCCTCTTTAAGGCAGCATATAACACAAATACAGCTCCAACATGTACATTGGAGATAAATCCTAAGAAATGGGAGAGAATTTGAACCACATTTTTGTAGGCAGCTCCAAAACCTTCACAAGTGCCTCATGAATCAGACAGGAGTTTGCTTGCACTTTACTACAGCAAAGTTTGAACTATAAATAACATTAAGGCACTTGGGTCTCCTCTTTATTTTCCCTGTTCCTTTATTTTCTTTTATTTATTTCCAAAGTAGTTTTGCTTTTAAGAAGCACCAGCTCAGGTTCAGTCCTTCTCTCTCTCATTTCTTTACTACTGGTCCTTTCCATCAGCTATTCCAAATCATAACACTGCCAAGTCTAGAGAAACCCTTGCATGGGAGACAGCTCAATTCAAGATGTCCCAGTGCAGAAAGGGGCCAACAGCTGCACAGAAACGATCAAGAGATTTTGCCTGCTCTGAAAACAGATGATGCTGACCAAGGCACAGGATGAGAAGCTTCTGCAGCCCTGTTACACCTAAATCAGCAGCAGTTTGAGCCCACAATGCCAGTCTCTATTTAAAAACATAACAGCACAGGCAGGACCTCAGCACAACATTTACTTGACATGGTGCTCAGCAAGTAACCTCTTTGTAACTACAAATAGAGGCTATAAATAGAGATTTTCCTAACTTTTCATTTCCCTTTTAAGTCGGGCCACCTATGCACATGTGAAAACCCCCTTCCCCAACTTCTTCCCATTCCCACAGAAAATCTTCATAGGACTCAGCTGCCCTAATACATTTCTGACTCCAGTCAGCTTGTGTGCTAGGCGAGTCTTACCTTCTTTCAGGCAAGAAACATGGTGGTTTCACTCACCACTCAAGATGCCAGTAGATACCACAGCCAGTTTGTAGAGGCAGAAAGGTAAAGCTGTTACCTTCCTTTGGAACAACCAGCTAATAAGCAACAGTCAAGAAGAGAGCACCAGTGGGGTGGAGTTCTAGCTTTAATAAAAAAATCTCTGATAATTCCCAAATTAGGTCCATGGCTACACATTAATGAAGGCTCTCTAGAGTGGTGGATGATGATTTTTATCCCACCAGGCTTTTCATCAACAAAACCACAAATTACCACTACCATAGAGATTACATATATGCTGGGGAAGAGGCATTTACATCTATGCTCCTGTGTGACTGCACAGCCATAGTTGTCCCCCACACTCCTCACCCCCTTTCCACAAAATGCCACACTCACACATGCCCAGAGCATCCCTTCAGCATTATCTATAACTGTCAAAGCAATAACTTTGCAGTTTGTATCTCTACAGCATGTCATCCATTAGCAGCCCTTCATCATAACACAGCAGTGCTGCTGCAGGTTTCCCGACACCTTTCATTGCCAGAGCCTGTTTGAAGCAGCTCACACTTTGCCAAACTTTAAAGATTCTGGCTGAAGCTCTCCACACCATGTGTCTGCCTGAGGCTAACCAAAACAAAGAAAAAAGAACATAAAATGATAAGTAGCTTGCCTGTCTCCTTTCTGTGAAATGTTAAAAAAGGAAAAGAAAAACTACCTTACTAAGTGATCTAAAGCATAGAGGTGCTAGTGCTGAAGACACTACATTGCTCCAAGGTTCAGCAAACACTCACCAAATCACATCACAGGTCCTGAAGCCAGCATTGCCTGCCTTCTGTGTAAAGCCTTGTTAAAGCTTGCAAAGCTTTCCATGTATTTTGTTCAGGGCAACCCATATGATCTCTGTTTACCAACTGAACTGGCAGCACCCTATGTCATAGAGCAAATTTTATATACAACAATAGGAAACAAGTAGGACTTGCCTTTCAGAGACTCTTCATTGTAAAGTAAGACCCATAATTAGCATACCACCTCCTGGTGTCCACAGCAGGATCCTCACGTCTGCACTGGAAAGTACCAGGCAGATGGAAACCACAGAGATTCCCACGTCCAAGTGTTCTTGTAGTGTCTGGTAATTACTGGGAACCCTATTGGAAAATATTGTAATTCCGTCACCACTAATGACAGTCCATTTGGAGAACAACCAGGTACTGCTGTCCTGTGAGCTGCTGTCACAGTGTGCAGGAGGGCAGGCTGCTCAGAGCAGCCCATCACAAGATACTCGCATCACAAGCATGCCCCAGTATTCAACCCAGGGTTTTTTCATTTTCCCATTCCTGCTTTTCTTGAAGGGGAAATTAAACACCAACTCAATAGAAGGCATTTAGTGTCTTACATTGTTCTCAAGAATTAGAAAGCACCAGGATAAAGGTTCCTGATGCTTTTTTTGTCCATTCTGTTCTATATGGGGTTTTTTATACTATCTTCTAAGGATCATATGTATTTCTGCATGCTTTATGCTCCCATGGGGCACAAAAAACAAACTGGATGCAAGTGAATGAAACTGTTGTCAACAGGGACAAGTGGCTGTAAGAGGAATTTCATCAAGTGCTTGACCACACACCTATCTTTGTAACCAGCTATCTTCCCCTCCTCACTTGGATGATGCCAGAAAAGCAGCATCAATGCTCCCTGGATGGAACTTCAGAGCATCTAAAGCTCATGTTGCAAAAATGCTGAGTGTTCACAACCATGGGGTCCATGCTCTAAACATACAAAGTGTTACTTAAAAAAAAATCAACAAAAAAGTTGACTACTACACAGAAAAATTAGCATCAGGCAAAGACTGGGCATTTAAAATGAGTGGTAGCTTTGAACAATATTAGCTTTAGTCTTTGGTGGCATTTCCCTCTCCAGCATCCACAAAAGAATGATACCACCTCGTTTCGCAGCAGTGCTGTGCACTGACATTTAGGAAGCATTCAGTCCCTGCAGTGATCAGTACTACAGAAAAGCTCATGAGGAGTTCAACAGTTCTTTATTCAGTCCAGGGTATGGATGGTGTGTCGTAAATAGGGCACAGGGTGACACATTGTATGAGGAGGATAAGAATATTGAATAGCTGCTCATTCACAGCACAACATCCATCTTGTGCCCTGAATGAAGTACCAGCCCTCTGGAAAAAAAATACAATGTAAACCATACAAGACAGTCTTTAATTATGTGGTATGGAGGGGCTTACCATACAGCATACACACAGAGAGGGTGACTGTGGTTAATCCTCACACTGATATTTCCTAGCGTTTTAAAGTATGTTTTTCTTCCTGTATAATATATTCCCCCTATAAAAACTTCAAATTTGCATGCCCTATATTCATATTTGTACCAATATAAATAGTTCTGTTAGAATAATTTTACTTAAGCACTGACGTAGGTAAGAGTCAGAATGGCCATTATTTAATATAGTTTAATATAAATACTTAAGACAACAAATGCATATAACTATATTGGCATATTGATATCCATGTTTCCTTTTCAATAGGGAAATAAGCTACATGTATTTTTTACATAGGTGAGAGTTCAGCCCAAGAGTAAAAATCTAAGCACACAGACTGGCAAAGCACTGAGAGGAGTCCAGTCCAAGTTCATTCTCCTACAGCAAACCAGATCACAGGAGAGGAGGAAGGTCATGGTAAAACAACACATACATCAGGAGAGTTTTTGTTGGTCTTTTATTGGAAAATACTAATTATTAAAAGGATTTAAATCCCTCTTATTTGTTGAGGAAAAAACACAATTTAAGTTGAATTATACTTTAAATTCTTAAAAAAAAAAAAAAGAAAAAAAAAAAAAGAGGAAAGAGTCAGCAGGAAGAAA